>JAZHYW010001888.1:0-135110 GCA_037355805.1 Ixodes ricinus | reverse complement strand
CCTAGCTGTGTTTGGAGATTTGTGTTTGTCCTTTGTCCCTCTTGTTCCCCTTCTCCAGGGATTATTTTCGTCATTCTTGTCCAGCCCACTTGCACCTTTGCATTTAATTGCATTATAATCACAACCTTAAAATGCAAGCTTCACCCTTGTTGGTGTTAGACTGGTGTAAAAGACGTAATGCCGAATTAGAGCGCAGCTCTTGAGGAGGAGGAGACGGGGTACGGAGGGAGGGTTGCCTTCTCCAACCCTTGCACCCCTCCCCTCCTCCGCCCACACTCCCTTCGGTAAGGAAATTTGCGCCAAAGTTTCCCTGCTGGAAAATTTCGCGTTAAATTTGGCGGGGAATTATTCCCCTAAGTTAACGAAATTTATCGAAAATGTTCAAATTTTTCCTGAATTGCAGAAAATTTTTTTCACTAAATGTAAGGAAAATTAATTTTTCCGCTAAATTTAGCGGGAAATTTTACGACTAACTTTAGTTGGGAAACATCCCATAAAGCAGTGCGCGGTTACGCCGACACCGACTGCGACGCCGCTCAACCCGGAAACGGGCGCATAAAAGCCGACCCACACAGGGTGTGATCTAAAACGCCGACGCAGAAAAGCTGCTTGCTGCTCGAGCAACATAGTCTGGTCCATGCAGAGAGAATCACAAGGAGACAGCCCAAATACAGGGGAAAGTGAAGGGAAGAAGGAACATAGGCATATACCAGTGATTTATTTATATCTGTTTACGTTGCTCGCATATGACTTTCCTTTATTCCTAAAGCATTTCAATAAACTCCACTGAGGGTGGGCACGGCGGCAGGGCACCCTGAAGATGTCGCTTAACCCACTTCTGTTGTTCACGCAGCTGATGCTGTTTCTCGGTGCTCCGCCGCCTTAAAGGGATTGTCCGGTCAAATTTTGTATTCGAGTAAACAATTGAATATCATTGTTATTGCCTCGAGACGGATCGTACGTGCAATATCTGAATTTTATATGCCCCTCTGCGTGAGTAATTGAATTTATGCTGCTCCAATCGCATTCTAGCGTAAACGCTGCTTTCGTTGGCAACATTGAAGCTCTGACGTCACAAAACACAACGCGAGCATTTTCGTCTGCCTCAGCGTGCTTCGTTTTTGTTGTTGTGCTCGACTTGTTTCGTAGTTGGGTGAGATTTTTGTTGCGCGGTTGGGTGCCACAACCACCGGGCAGCACATGCGAGCCAAGACATGACGTTCACACTTTTCCGCGAGACGTGCAGTGACGAGCGAAGTGCATCGTTGCCGTGCGTAGGGACTAGGTTCCCGTCAAGGTCGAGATCCCGCTTATGCAGCAAATCATCTCACAGAAGAGAGCTACGAGCTGAGCTCTAAGCGGACGGAAGGCTCGTAAGCTGAGGTGTGATGCTGTGCCAACGATATTAAACTACGTCCATCCACTCCTCGTCCAAATCGGATCAATCAATTTGATTATGCGGCGAAACCGAAACCAACAGCTAGGCCATCTGGAAACGATACCAGAAGTTGTATTTAGCATGCGTGCAGTCCGATTCTGTTTGACCCGCGTGTGAAAATGGAGCGTGACTGCGATTCACCGAGCTCGTCCAAGTCAAGTGACGACATGCATTTGAACGATTCGCCGTTTGTCTTCGACCCGCGGACATCGCCTCTGTGGGATCGACCCGCAGCCTCATCACCGATCCAGTGGATCCACTGACATGTGTACCCAGATGCCGCTTCGTGTACTTAGGTGCCCCTTCAGAGGCGAAATCTGCATCCTTTGCTTTGCAAGCGCCCCTAGTTCGATAAGTGGCCGTCGCTGTTGTGTTTGCGCGAAACGGCATACGTTTGCTCGAAGCTTATGGCTGTCTGCGAGTAATTTCCTGCTAAAAGGCGTGACTTTTTTTGCACATGCTTGGGAACTGCATTAAAAGAACCGTATTTAAGTAGGGTACAGCCTAGGAGACTATATAATTCGAAACACAATACAAGACATCCATCGACCAACGCTTGTTATCCCGACTATCCGACAAACCTTTGCGTTTTGTGACGTCACGAAGCACCAACGGATGTCAGCCATTGACACTGGCGAAATTCGGGGTGCAGTTTCGTACATAGGCTCATGAAAGGTTTAATTAATTACGGGAGATCATATATCAAAATAAAAATGACGTTTGTCTACATGAAGGCTCCCTCGACGTAACAAGCGCAAGAACTTAAGTACTTCCGGTTTCGACCGGACAATCCCTTTAAGCCAGTTCAACGGTACCGATTACAGCAGCAAAGGTTCTTCGTCATGTTACTTCTTACGGACTGCCACGTGCACGTTGTCATCGCTTGGGGAAGCACCACCCACCACTGAGCCAGACCAACCACGCATCGACACGTCATTCTTCGTCCCAGCACCATCGTCATCAACGGCAGGCTCGGAGGGGATAACCAGTGTCCCGCCATCGGATCCCCTTAGTGGGCACAGCGGCAGGGCACCCTGCAAGATGTCGCTTAACCCACTTCTGTTGTTCACGCAGCTGTTGCTGCTTTCTCGGTGCTCCCGCCGCCTCCAGCCAGTTCAACGGTACCGATTACAGCAGCAAAGGTTCTTCGTCATGTTACTTCTTACGGACTGCCACGTGCACGTTGTCATCGCTTGGGGAAGCACCACCCACCACTGAGCCAGACCAACCACGCATCGACACGTCATTCTTCGTCCCAGCACCATCGTCATCAACGGCAGGCTCGGAGGGGATAACCAGTGTCCCGCCATCGGATCCCCTTAGTGGGCACAGCGGCAGGGCACCCTGCAAGATGTCGCTTAACCCACTTCTGTTGTTCACGCAGCTGTTGCTGTTTCTCGGTGCTCCCGCCGCCTCCAGCCAGTTCAACGGTACCGATTACAGCAGCAAAGGTTCTTCGTCATGTTACTTCTTACGGACTGCCACGTGCACGTTGTCATCGCTCGGGGAAGCACCACCCACCACTGAGCCAGACCAACCACGCATCGACACGTCATTCTTCGTCCCAGCACCATCGTCATCAACGGCAGGCTCGGAGGGGATAACCAGTGTCCCGCCATCGGATCCCCTTAGTGGGCACAGCGGCAGGGCACCCTGCAAGATGTCGCTTAACCCACTTCTGTTGTTCACGCAGCTGTTGCTGTTTCTCGGTGCTCCCGCCGCCTCCAGCCAGTTCAACGGTACCGATTACAGCAGCAAAGGTTCTTCGTCATGTTACTTCTTACGGACTGCCACGTGCACGTTGTCATCGCTTGGGGAAGCACCACCCACCACTGAGCCAGACCAACCACGCATCGACACGTCATTCTTCGTCCCAGCACCATCGTCATCAACGGCAGGCTCGGAGGGGATAACCAGTGTCCCGCCATCGGATCCCCTTAGTGGGCACAGCGGCAGGGCACCCTGCAAGATGTCGCTTAACCCACTTCTGTTGTTCACGCAGCTGTTGCTGTTTCTCGGTGCTCCCGCCGCCTCCAGCCAGTTCAACGGTACCGATTACAGCAGCAAAGGTTCTTCGTCATGTTACTTCTTACGGACTGCCACGTGCACGTTGTCATCGCTTGGGAAGCACCACCCACCACTGAGCCAGACCAACCACGCATCGACACGTCATTCTTCGTCCCAGCACCATCGTCATCAACGGCAGGCTCGGAGGGGATAACCAGTGTCCCGCCATCGGATCCCCTTAGTGGGCACAGCGGCAGGGCACCCTGCAAGATGTCGCTTAACCCACTTCTGTTGTTCACGCAGCTGTTGCTGTTTCTCGGTGCTCCCGCCGCCTCCAGCCAGTTCAACGGTACCGATTACAGCAGCAAAGGTTCTTCGTCATGTTACTTCTTACGGACTGCCACGTGCACGTTGTCATCGCTTGGGGAAGCACCACCCACCACTGAGCCAGACCAACCACGCATCGACACGTCATTCTTCGTCCCAGCACCATCGTCATCAACGGCAGGCTCGGAGGGGATAACCAGTGTCCCGCCATCGGATCCCCTTAGTGGGCACAGCGGCAGGGCACCCTGCAAGATGTCGCTTAACCCACTTCTGTTGTTCACGCAGCTGTTGCTGTTTCTCGGTGCTCCCGCCGCCTCCAGCCAGTTCAACGGTACCGATTACAGCAGCAAAGGTTCTTCGTCATGTTACTTCTTACGGACTGCCACGTGCACGTTGTCATCGCTTGGGAAGCACCACCCACCACTGAGCCAGACCAACCACGCATCGACACGTCATTCTTCGTCCCAGCACCATCGTCATCAACGGCAGGCTCGGAGGGGATAACCAGTGTCCCGCCATCGGATCCCCTTAGTGGGCACAGCGGCAGGGCACCCTGCAAGATGTCGCTTAACCCACTTCTGTTGTTCACGCAGCTGTTGCTGTTTCTCGGTGCTCCCGCCGCCTCCAGCCAGTTCAACGGTACCGATTACAGCAGCAAAGGTTCTTCGTCATGTTACTTCTTACGGACTGCCACGTGCACGTTGTCATCGCTTGGGAAGCACCACCCACCACTGAGCCAGACCAACCACGCATCGACACGTCATTCTTCGTCCCAGCACCATCGTCATCAACGGCAGGCTCGGAGGGGATAACCAGTGTCCCGCCATCGGATCCCCTTAGTGGGCACAGCGGCAGGGCACCCTGCAAGATGTCGCTTAACCCACTTCTGTTGTTCACGCAGCTGTTGCTGTTTCTCGGTGCTCCCGCCGCCTCCAGCCAGTTCAACGGTACCGATTACAGCAGCAAAGGTTCTTCGTCATGTTACTTCTTACGGACTGCCACGTGCACGTTGTCATCGCTTGGGGAAGCACCACCCACCACTGAGCCAGACCAACCACGCATCGACACGTCATTCTTCGTCCCAGCACCATCGTCATCAACGGCAGGCTCGGAGGGGATAACCAGTGTCCCGCCATCGGATCCCCTTAGTGGGCACAGCGGCAGGGCACCCTGCAAGATGTCGCTTAACCCACTTTTGTTGTTCACGCAGCTGTTGCTGTTTCTCGGTGCTCCCGCCGCCTCCAGCCAGTTCAACGGTACCGATTACAGCAGCAAAGGTTCTTCGTCATGTTACTTCTTACGGACTGCCACGTGCACGTTGTCATCGCTTGGGGAAGCACCACCCACCACTGAGCCAGACCAACCACGCATCGACACGTCATTCTTCGTCCCAGCACCATCGTCATCAACGGCAGGCTCGGAGGGGATAACCAGTGTCCCGCCATCGGATCCCCTTAGTGGGCACAGCGGCAGGGCACCCTGCAAGATGTCGCTTAACCCACTTCTGTTGTTCACGCAGCTGCTGCTGTTTCTCGGTGCTCCCGCCGCCTCCAGCCAGTTCAACGGTACCGATTACAGCAGCAAAGGTTCTTCGTCATGTTACTTCTTACGGACTGCCACGTGCACGTTGTCATCGCTTGGGGAAGCACCACCCACCACTGAGCCAGACCAACCACGCATCGACACGTCATTCTTCGTCCCAGCACCATCGTCATCAACGGCAGGCTCGGAGGGGATAACCAGTGTCCCGCCATCGGATCCCCTTAGTGGGCACAGCGGCAGGGCACCCTGCAAGATGTCGCTTAACCCACTTTTGTTGTTCACGCAGCTGTTGCTGTTTCTCGGTGCTCCCGCCGCCTCCAGCCAGTTCAACGGTACCGATTACAGCAGCAAAGGTTCTTCGTCATGTTACTTCTTACGGACTGCCACGTGCACGTTGTCATCGCTTGGGGAAGCACCACCCACCACTGAGCCAGACCAACCACGCATCGACACGTCATTCTTCGTCCCAGCACCATCGTCATCAACGGCAGGCTCGGAGGGGATAACCAGTGTCCCGCCATCGGATCCCCTTAGTGGGCACAGCGGCAGGGCACCCTGCAAGATGTCGCTTAACCCACTTTTGTTGTTCACGCAGCTGTTGCTCTTTCTCGGTGCTCCCGCCGCCTCCAGCCAGTTCAACGGTACCGATTACAGCAGCAAAGGTTCTTCGTCATGTTACTTCTTACGGACTGCCACGTGCACGTTGTCATCGCTTGGGGAAGCACCACCCACCACTGAGCCAGACCAACCACGCATCGACACGTCATTCTTCGTCCCAGCACCATCGTCATCAACGGCAGGCTCGGAGGGGATAACCAGTGTCCCGCCATCGGATCCCCTTAGTGGGCACAGCGGCAGGGCACCCTGCAAGATGTCGCTTAACCCACTTTTGTTGTTCACGCAGCTGTTGCTCTTTCTCGGTGCTCCCGCCGCCTCCAGCCAGTTCAACGGTACCGATTACAGCAGCAAAGGTTCTTCGTCATGTTACTTCTTACGGACTGCCACGTGCACGTTGTCATCGCTTGGGGAAGCACCACCCACCACTGAGCCAGACCAACCACGCATCGACACGTCATTCTTCGTCCCAGCACCATCGTCATCAACGGCAGGCTCGGAGGGGATAACCAGTGTCCCGCCATCGGATCCCCTTAGTGGGCACAGCGGCAGGGCACCCTGCAAGATGTCGCTTAACCCACTTTTGTTGTTCACGCAGCTGTTGCTCTTTCTCGGTGCTCCCGCCGCCTCCAGCCAGTTCAACGGTACCGATTACAGCAGCAAAGGTTCTTCGTCATGTTACTTCTTACGGACTGCCACGTGCACGTTGTCATCGCTTGGGGAAGCACCACCCACCACTGAGCCAGACCAACCACGCATCGACACGTCATTCTTCGTCCCAGCACCATCGTCATCAACGGCAGGCTCGGAGGGGATAACCAGTGTCCCGCCATCGGATCCCCTTAGTGGGCACAGCGGCAGGGCACCCTGCAAGATGTCGCTTAACCCACTTTTGTTGTTCACGCAGCTGTTGCTGTTTCTCGGTGCTCCCGCCGCCTCCAGCCAGTTCAACGGTACCGATTACAGCAGCAAAGGTTCTTCGTCATGTTACTTCTTACGGACTGCCACGTGCACGTTGTCATCGCTTGGGGAAGCACCACCCACCACTGAGCCAGACCAACCACGCATCGACACGTCATTCTTCGTCCCAGCACCATCGTCATCAACGGCAGGCTCGGAGGGGATAACCAGTGTCCCGCCATCGGATCCCCTTAGTGGGCACAGCGGCAGGGCACCCTGCAAGATGTCGCTTAACCCACTTTTGTTGTTCACGCAGCTGTTGCTCTTTCTCGGTGCTCCCGCCGCCTCCAGCCAGTTCAACGGTACCGATTACAGCAGCAAAGGTTCTTCGTCATGTTACTTCTTACGGACTGCCACGTGCACGTTGTCATCGCTTGGGAAGCACCACCCACCACTGAGCCAGACCAACCACGCATCGACACGTCATTCTTCGTCCCAGCACCATCGTCATCAACGGCAGGCTCGGAGGGGATAACCAGTGTCCCGCCATCGGATCCCCTTAGTGGGCACAGCGGCAGGGCACCCTGCAAGATGTCGCTTAACCCACTTTTGTTGTTCACGCAGCTGTTGCTGTTTCTCGGTGCTCCCGCCGCCTCCAGCCAGTTCAACGGTACCGATTACAGCAGCAAAGGTTCTTCGTCATGTTACTTCTTACGGACTGCCACGTGCACGTTGTCATCGCTTGGGAAGCACCACCCACCACTGAGCCAGACCAACCACGCATCGACACGTCATTCTTCGTCCCAGCACCATCGTCATCAACGGCAGGCTCGGAGGGGATAACCAGTGTCCCGCCATCGGATCCCCTTTGTGGGCACAGCGGCAGGGCACCCTGCAAGATGTCGCTTAACCCACTTTTGTTGTTCACGCAGCTGTTGCTCTTTCTCGGTGCTCCCGCCGCCTCCAGCCAGTTCAACGGTACCGATTACAGCAGCAAAGGTTCTTCGTCATGTTACTTCTTACGGACTGCCACGTGCACGTTGTCATCGCTTGGGAAGCACTACCCACCACTGAGCCAGACCAACCACGCATCGACACGTCATTCTTCGTCCCAGCACCATCGTCATCAACGGCAGGCTCGGAGGGGATAACCAGTGTCCCGCCATCGGATCACCTTAGTGGGCACAGCGGCAGGGCACCCTGCAAGATGTCGCTTAACCCACTTTTGTTGTTCACGCAGCTGTTGCTCTTTCTCGGTGCTCACGCCGCCTCCAGCCAGTTCAACGGTACCGATTACAGCAGCAAAGGTTCTTCGTCATGTTACTTCTTACGGACTGCCACGTGCACGTTGTCATCGCTTGGGGAAGCACCACCCACCACTGAGCCAGACCAACCACGCATCGACACGTCATTCTTCGTCCCAGCACCATCGTCATCAACGGCAGGCTCGGAGGGGATAACCAGTGTCCCGCCATCGGATCCCCTTAGTGGGCACAGCGGCAGGGCACCCTGCAAGATGTCGCTTAACCCACTTTTGTTGTTCACGCAGCTGTTGCTCTTTCTCGGTGCTCCCGCCGCCTCCAGCCAGTTCAACGGTACCGATTACAGCAGCAAAGGTTCTTCGTCATGTTACTTCTTACGGACTGCCACGTGCACGTTGTCATCGCTTGGGAAGCACTACCCACCACTGAGCCAGACCAACCACGCATCGACACGTCATTCTTCGTCCCAGCACCATCGTCATCAACGGCAGGCTCGGAGGGGATAACCAGTGTCCTGCCATCGGATCACCTTAGTGGGCACAGCGGCAGGGCACCCTGCAAGATGTCGCTTAACCCACTTTTGTTGTTCACGCAGCTGTTGCTCTTTCTCGGTGCTCACGCCGCCTCCAGCCAGTTCAACGGTACCGATTACAGCAGCAAAGGTTCTTCGTCATGTTACTTCTTACGGACTGCCACGTGCACGTTGTCATCGCTTGGGGAAGCACCACCCACCACTGAGCCAGACCAACCACGCATCGACACGTCATTCTTCGTCCCAGCACCATCGTCATCAACGGCAGGCTCGGAGGGGATAACCAGTGTCCCGCCGTCGGATCACCTTAGTGGGCACAGCGGCAGGGCACCCTGCAAGATGTCGCTTAACCCACTTTTGTTGTTCACGCAGCTGTTGCTCTTTCTCGGTGCTCACGCCGCCTCCAGCCAGTTCAACGGTACCGATTACAGCAGCAAAGGTTCTTCGTCATGTTACTTCTTACGGACTGCCACGTGCACGTTGTCATCGCTTGGGGAAGCACCACCCACCACTGAGCCAGACCAACCACGCATCGACACGTCATTCTTCGTCCCAGCACCATCGTCATCAACGGCAGGCTCGGAGGGGATAACCAGTGTCCCGCCATCGGATCCCCTTAGTGGGCACAGCGGCAGGGCACCCTGCAAGATGTCGCTTAACCCACTTTTGTTGTTCACGCAGCTGTTGCTGTTTCTCGGTGCTCCCGCCGCCTCCAGCCAGTTCAACGGTACCGATTACAGCAGCAAAGGTTCTTCGTCATGTTACTTCTTACGGACTGCCACGTGCACGTTGTCATCGCTTGGGGAAGCACCACCCACCACTGAGCCAGACCAACCACGCATCGACACGTCATTCTTCGTCCCAGCACCATCGTCATCAACGGCAGGCTCGGAGGGGATAACCAGTGTCCCGCCATCGGATCCCCTTAGTGGGCACAGCGGCAGGGCACCCTGCAAGATGTCGCTTAACCCACTTTTGTTGTTCACGCAGGTTAGTAAAAAAAATGTATCGGTTTTTCGAAGTGATGATAGATGTCTTGTTCTGCTGCTGTGCCCAAGCAGTGTGTTTTGTTTTTTGTCGGACTGTAAAAAAATGTTGCTAATGCTAGCGGGGGACATCGAATCTAACCCGGGTCCCCTGACGGAAGATCAGCAACAGCTTATCTTGCAAAGTCTGGCTATTTTGCCTCAACTACAGGTCGGTCAAACGGCGCTTTTTAACGAACTAAAAACAATTCAAAGCAACCAGAAGTCGGTGGACGAAACGCTAGCAGCATTAGCAACCAGGCTCACTTCGGTAGAGGCTAACTTGGAGTCTGTTCCGCAACTGCGGAATGATGTAAATGGTGTCCTTACTTCTACAGCTGAATTAGCTTCTCAGGTTAAAAGCTTGGCTTCGCAGTGTGAAAATCTTGAAGGTCAGTCAAGGAGGTTGAATCTGATTTTTTATGGGATACCTGACAGTTCTGGAGAGACTTGGACTGCCTCTGAAGCTAAGGTCATTTCGCTTTGCCAGGAGACTCTTGGTATGAAGTTTGATGCCTCGTTTTTGGAACGTTCCCATAGGCTAGGAGCGTTCCGACCTAGTAGAAACAGGCCTATAATCGCGAAATTTACATCATTCAAACTAAAACAAGACGTTTTGTTCAGCGCGTCCAAATTAAAGAGTACCGCCTACTCGCTCAGCGAAGATTTTACGTTGAAGACCAGAAATGAACGCAAAAAACGTCTGGAATTTGCCAGAACCCAAAACGCCAAGTTTCAACTTCGGTATAATCGCTTATACATAGGTGACCGAATGTTTTACGTCGATCCAATCACACTTTCTGTAAAAAGCAATGACACTTAACATTTAAAGAAATCTAGACTGAACAATGTAGCTATGAATGATATAGTGGTTTTGAACGTCAATCGTAGAAGCATTAGGAACAAAATCGACGACTTTGCCGCTCTCATCTCGGTCACTAATCCAAGCATTGTCATTGGAACAGAATCTTGGCTCGAGGAGTCTATCTCCGATCTGGAAGTTTTCCCGCCGCACTTCGCTGTTTATCGTAAGGATCGGAATGGCAACGGCGGGGGGGGGGGCGAGTGTTTCTGCTGATTCATGAAAGATTAAAAAGTTCCTTGGTAGAAATCAACGGCTTATCGTGCGAATCCATTTGGTGTCGAGTCTCCCTTGCTAACGGTGATAATCTTACTGTGGGTTCATTCTACAGATCACCATCAAGCAACATAAACTCTATTTTTTCTTTGTATAACGCTTTATCTGTGGTAGAAGCAGGTTTTTTCTTATTGGTGGTGATTTTAATTTACCGGATATTCAGTGGACAGAACTCAAACCGTCTATTTCTAACTGTACTGGTATATACTCAGCATTTGTTAATCTTGTCAATGACTATGACCTTCATCAGTTTGTTACAGAGCCTACGAGGATCGGTTCTAGCCGTTCAAGTGTCCTCGACCTTGTGTTCAGTAATCGTGCTTCGGCGGTCTCCGCTCTTGCCGTTATCCCGGGAATTAGTGACCATAAGGCTGTTGTTGCAAATTTGTCTTGTTCATTTGATCACAGTTCTTCCTTACGTCCTAAGAAAGTGTACTTTTTCGACAGGGGTGATTATGCTGGTTTGTCAAGTAGACTTGAAGAATTTTACTCTGAGTTTGAGGACATGAGCGTGACAGGAGACATTGACTTACTGTGGAACATATTTAGGAATAGAATAAAGACTCTGGTTGATATTTTCGTTCCGTCGAAAATTATCACCTCGAAGCGTCGTCAGGATAAACCATGGATGAACTCCGAGTTACGGAAACTTATTAATGAAAATAAACGTGCACTAACTCAATACCGAGCTCGTAATAACTCTGCATCATACAATAAACTAAAGGAGATAGGTGTCGCCCTTAAACGTGCAATTACTTCTACCCGGGCAAACTACTTTTCAGCACTAAATGTGAAACACAGACAAAACCCAAAGGAATTCTGGAAGTTTATTCGTTCTAATAAAAAAGATATCGTCGGAATTCCCTCCCTGTTGGTCGAGGGTCGCCTTTTAGAGGATGACTCTTTAAAGGCTGCCAGTTTCAATGATTACTTCAAGTCTGTTTTCTCGGATGTCGTGACGGGGAATTATTGCGATTCTGAAGAACTACCTGTTTCTACTGATTTTATGTCTGAAATCTATTTTGATACACGCGGTGTTTTTAACCTTCTAAAGAAAATTAGACAAGGTTCAGCACCTGGCCCCGATGGAATTCCCAACGCTGTCCTGAAATCTTGTGCTGAAGTCATTTCGAGCTACTTGGTAATTTTGTTCACGGTATCGTTGAAATGTGGCTTCTTGCCTCTGGACTGGAAATCTGCAAATGTCGTCCCCGTCCACAAGTCTGGCGCCAAAAATTCTGGTACAAAACTACAGGCCCATCTCACTGACAAGTGTGTGCTGCAAAACTATGGAGCACATTATTTACACTAACCTAATGAAACACCTTAGTCTTACCAATTTCTTTAGCCCGTCTCAACACGGTTTTCGTACAGGATTTTCTTGTACCACGCAGTTGCTTGAGTTCTATCACGACATTTCACAATCGTTTGATAAGGGCCGACAAGTTGACTGTATCTTTCTGGACTTCAAAAAGGCCTTCGACATGGTTCCTCATGCTCTTCTTATGAACAAACTTCACAAACTGAACATAGATTTGGAAATTTTTAATTGGATTGGCGATTATACCTTAATTCAAGAAAACAGTGCGCGTTAATTAACGGTTTACAGTCCCCCTATATAGAAATAACATCCGGAGTTCCACAGGAGTCGGTACTTGGTCCTCTCCTTTTTTCATATACATTAATGATATAGTTGAAGGCGTCTGTTCACATATTCGATTATATGCAGAAGATTGCATTTTGTACAGTGATGTGACCTGTGATGCCCAAGTATTCGCTCTTCAAAGTGATTTAGATAAAATTGATGACTGGAGTATCAAATGGCGCATGCCTCTAAACGTCTCTAAATGTATTAGCGTTAGATTCACTAGAAAAACTAAATTTATTCCTTCATCCTACAGTATCGGTGGTGTTTCACTTGAACTGGCATCGGAGGCTAAATATTTGGGAGTTATTTTTTCGGGCGATTTAAGATGGAATAAACATGTTGACCATATTACAGCGAAAGCAAGCCGGTCCCTGGGATTTATTAAACGTAATTTTAGGATGGCTCCCCCATCTTTGAAGGAGACATTATATTTTTCTCATGTACGGTCTGTCCTCGACTACGCCAGTGAGCTATGGGATCCGTTCAGTCAGAACCTTTTAGATCAAATCGAAAAGGTGCAGAATCGTGCTGCGAGATTTGTTACTGGTAAGTATGATTTTAGAGCTAGCATAACTGAACTTAAATCGTCTCTAAATTGGATGCCTCTGAGTCAACGATGGAAATTGTTCCGTTTTAAAATGTGACATAAAGTGTTCTACAACAATAGCGCAATTAGTAGGTCCACGTATATTTTTGAGCTAGCCTATGTATCAGAAAGAAGAGATAATTCAAGAAAAATTTGTCCATTTCACAGCAGAACGGATGTTTTCAAATGCTCTTTTTTCCCGCGGTCCATTGAGGATTGGAATAACCTGCCAAGTGACATTGTTGAAACGGAATTGTGAGCGCTGTTTTTTTAAAAGATCCAATGTTTCTTCTAACTACTGTTGCGCATTACTTCTTGAATAATTGTATTTCACCTTGTGTTCGTAGCGTACAAAATTTCTGTATGTGCCCCTCCCTACTATAATGCCTCTTCAGGCGATGTAGGTATGCAAATAAATAAATAAAATAAATAAGTATATGTGGACTTGTAATAAGTATATGTGAATGTGCAATAAACGCAAGTGAAGATGTCTAGTTTATTATTAGTCCCTTTTCGACAATTCACGTTTCACATTGTGAAAAACAGCGCGAAAGGGACAAGGACAAAAAGAGTGTCCTTCCTTTTTGTCCTTGTCCCTTTCGCGTTACTTTTCAAGATGAACTTATAGCAACTCGCCCAAATGTCCATTCTACTACGCTTTACAGGCTTTAGAATTGAGATTCTAGCTAAATCAAATTGTGATGAAGATAAAATACCCGAAGCTTTTCTCACGCAAGCAAACTGTCACCCCAAACAGGTTCCACATTTTCTGCAACTATTGTGCAGCCCAGGACCAACTTGTGCAGCCACTGGGCAGCCATTCGAATGCTTGCTGTTCCTTCTGTTTTCCTCTTTGGTTGTCAAAATCCAACTGCTTTTTTTTTCTTTTTAATTTGAAGCAGTGTCTTTTTTACCTGAAAATGACAGTTCGAACTAAACGGTGTATTTTTCAAATTCTCAAGGCTGGAATAAAGAACAAAATATCAGAAAAAGTAAACATTCCAAGTTACGGCACTGTATTGCTGAGCATATTTCAAGCAGTTCTATACATCTCATACAGGAAACTGGGGCAGCTCGGCCGTCCTTCCTGCTATCGTACAAACACATCCCCAGTAAATGTGCGAATGCCCGAGACCACGATGGTCTTGAGCATTCGCTCTGCTAAAGGGGAAGGAGACGAGGGGAGATGTAGAAAGCGCGTGTCATGCCATCCTTAACCTGCAACAGACTGTAGTTGGTTAAGCAAAAATAAATGGATGGTTTGTTATGCTTAATGAGCTGAGCAATACTGGTAATACTTCAACTTCAACTTTATGGTTTCTCTCCAGGGGAGAGGGGAGGAAGAAAAAAAGCAGACTGTTGTCGCTTGACAGAGTTTCTCCTCCCCACCAGCAACGAGAGAAACTATTTTACATACTTGTGACCCGTAGAACAAGGTTCACATCGGATCAAAACACACAACATTAAAAAAAAGTCTGACGTACAGTCGCCGGCCATATGAGCTCCCCGGCCGAACGCCGACCGGAGCAGCAAAAATCCCGCATGCGGCGCGTCGAGCGTTGCCGCGTTCTGGGAGCCGGGCTATTGGGACCAAACCATTCCGTTCTCGAAGGGGTGGACGCAGGAAGCTTAATAGCCTTCCGCGTTTTGGAACGTGAATCTGAAGCACGGCCGATTACAATCCCGCTTCCGGTTGTAGGTTAACACAGACGGCTTATCGAAATTCTTTACTGCCTAATATCTCTGACGTGTTATATGCTACTTTTTTTGTTTGCAAAACCGGTTTGTCATTTTAAATATTTCCTACACGAAGAGTAATCCTACGCCACAAGCTTTCTTACAATCTTTCTTAAACCTAGACTAGACAATGACAAGCAATTTTGAAAAAGTTTATTTAATCTATAAGGATATGCTATAGATAACAAAAAAAAAAGATTTGTGTCGAAGCAGAATAAAAATTCAGGCACTTTTCATGAACGCGTTTTATCGAGGAGACTCTATTGTTCTGAGCTCAGTAGCATGTTGCTTCGACAAGGGTAATTCTCTACATGATGACTTTGCAGATGGCTTCCTGGTCGGCCACTTCTCGCTTACCGAGGGATCATTGTTGATATGCCTAATATCATATGAAAGATGGGTTTTTACATTTGTAAGCATCGATCGAACATTGCTGCTTTATCAACGCCTAAAACAAGCTTCAGTTTATCAGCAGTTATAACATCATCCGTGAACACTCGGGGCCAACACCCGAAGACGGCAATTCTAATCGCCCATGTGTTTGTGATTCACACTTCTAAAGGCTGGAATCCCAATAAAAGCTACGCGTCCACCCCTTTGATAACGGAATGGTTTGGTCCCAGTAGCCCGGCTCCCAAAACGCGGCAACGCTCGACGCGCCGCGTGTGGTATTTTCGCTGATCTGGTCGGCGTTCGGCCGGGGAGCTCATATAGGAACCGTGCGGATCTAATTCAAGCCCCGACCAGGGCGCCCCTAGCGGCAAACGGGTCAGTTGCACCGGGGAGCTTCTGCCAGCGGCTGCGTTGGTTGTGCGTTGTGGTGGGTTAGCGCTGTAATTTCTGAGATGGCTATTCCGCACCAAGAAAGCCACAACAATTGCTGCGTGGTCGACTGCAACAGTACGTGCAAGATCGCGCACGGCACGAAGTACCCCATCGTCCCTTCGAAGCCGTACGAGGCGGAGTACTGCGCGACCTGGGTGCGACTTGTGCGTCCATACAGGTGAGTGGCGTTTCTTACCTTCCAGTTCGCGCTTTGTTTAAGCTGCTGACGAATAATACAATTAACTTTTTTCTATTCTAGCGACGATGGAACAGCATCGACACCGACGGCAAACCCTAAAGTATGCAGCAAATACTTCACCGGAATCGAGAAGCGGAATGCGGTCGCCCAGCCTACCCTTGGATGTTTCCATCAGCCTACAGGAAGATAGTAGTGGGAATCGCGGAACGGCGCGAAAAAATTGCCTAGTTATTGTCAAGCTGATTCAGAAATAAACGTGCATGTGATTACCGCAGTCCACTCAACGCCAACAAAATGTTTTGCGGGCGCGCTTAATTTTGTTTGCGGAGTACGGCGCTCTGTGACATCCACTTGTCCGTCGAAGCGGACCTCCTTTACGTCGTACACGAGGCCAGATTCATGAAGGAGCTTTCCCTTCGTCATATTGGCACCACGGAAGAAGCTTTCTGGATTCGTAACCGCCTTAAACCCCGTCGTAATCACCACGAGAACACTGTCCGCTGTGCTGCTGATCGTCATTGCTTCCCCCGATGATTCTGCACCGGCTACCGAAGAAGCTTTCCGGATTCGTAATCGCCCACTGTCCCTGTGCTGTTCGTTGCTATTACTTCCCGATGATTCTGCGCCGGCGGCACCGGCTACCGAAGGAACTTTCCGAGTTCGTAACTGCCTTAAATTCCGTCGTAATCACGATGGGGACACTGTCCGCCGTGCTGTTCGTTGCCATTGCTCCCCGATGCTCCTGCGGCGGCTACCGCTAGGTCGCGGCGAACAATAGGCGACCGCCGCGACACGGCCGGCATGCTCGCTTCCTATGGCCGGCGACTGTACATTACGAACATTTTTTGCAGGTCGGAGGTCCCATCCAGAATACGCACAAATAACACTAGAGAAACAATGAACGAATATCCTTTCTGCTCAAACCCATCAAATCCGTGCCCAGTCTATCTGTACTATTTATAACACTAGGCAACGAGTACTGCAACATCTGGAGGCCATAGCCTGTTCTGGAGCGAGGCGTTGACCATGTGTCAACACAACGGCCTGCATATGCAGGCACTCTCCGCTTCATATTGGCGATTGATAGAAGAACAAGTTGATTTTGCCTTACAGACGTTTGATATGTTAGAAGAAGTTTATATTTATAATGCTCTCTAATTGGAACTATATGAAGGTTTTTGAAAAGTTGTAATGTGTGAGCGTTGAACTCCGCATTGCACATAATTCGAATTATTCTCTTCTGGAGAACATGCAAGTGATGCATATTTGTAACCGTTGTGCTACCCCAAACAAGGAAGCAGTAATTATAGCAAGAGTAAAAGAGGGAGTTATAAAGAAGAATTAAGACCGAAAGGGGTAATATATGACGGGATTTATAAATAATGCCCACAACTTTTGAAAGTCTGCCAGCTATGCATTGCACTTCGGCGTCCCACCACTTCACATTTTTGTACAAAGTCAATATTTCGTCCCTGGAGAGAGAGCCTTGAGTAGATGAAAACACGGTATTTTTGGATCGAAAAGGTATTGCTTTCGTCTTATATGTAATAATTACTAAAGAGTTTGAGATTGTCCAGTCACTTATCTTCTGCAAAACGCTATTTGCCGCAGATAAAACCTGGTGGACAACTTTCCCCGAGCCAATCGTGCGGCAGTGGCGTAGCCAGAAAACCAGGTAAAGATGCTTACTGTACGTCGTTTATGTACAAAGAAATACATCTCAGTAAAAAGTCAAGAAAGCAATACATCAATGAGCACCATTTAGAAGAGCATTGTTGGCCACTTGACAAACATCTGTGCTCTGTTGTTCTCCGTAGTTCTCCGTAGTTTTATTTATTTCCTTTTATATTTTCTAAATAACGTCTTGCTTGTTTGTTTGTCTGTACCTGTTCTTTTATTCTTTGTAATATGTGCCCACTAATAAGGCCTCGAGCTGTTTGTGAGCAGATTAAGTAGAATAAATAAATAAATAAATATACAAACTTTATTTTCAATCTGTTTATTAAAACACGCCGTTTTTTAATAAACTGATAAAAAAACTGATTATAAACTGATAATAATTATTCGCAGCTTCTCTTCGTCTCCGAGACGAAGAGAAGCTGCGAAATTTTCAGAAAGCTTAAAAATTTCGTTAACGCGCAGTTAAGACGAGCCAAACATATGTATTATACCTCGTTATTTGACCTGTCTTGTTTGAAACATCCTGAAATAGTATGGAAACGATTAAGTTCTTTATTGCGCAGCCCCCTTGTGAGAGTTAGGACTAGTGCTAATAACAGTACCGCGACAAACAATATCGCCAACGAAAAAGAAACGATTTATTTTATATCCTAGTGATACAGCCGAAGTGCTCTTTGTGTTTATTAGCATGAAGAATAGTCGTAGTCATGACTGCAAGGATCTCTTGATAGAACCAACAGAATTTGTAGTTGATATTGCCGCGCGCGCAGCTTGCCAGGTAGGCAGCGCGCGCGTGGCCTACGGTTAGTGCGCCTGCACTCCCACGCGAAAAATCAGGGTTCGATTCCTGGCCGCGGGGGCGCCTTTTTGCTGACATCTAATGTAATGTTCTGGTAAATTCGAGAACCGTGTTGCTTGTTCGAGATCAGTAAGTTCTACACGCCGAACCTTCTGGGCCGATTATTCCAGAAGCCCACGCATGTACATAAGGGGCTCCGCGTGGCGAGCCGGGGCCAGTTTTCGCCCCAGCGTTCGACTCTGCTGTCACGCCGACTTCGACGCCCGCGACGCTCCACCAGCTCTACTTTCTTCTGTTCCCTTTTTTATTGTTGGGCACAAGTTCACCCCATTAAACGCCTAGTTTCTTCAGTTATTATCGCCTCATCACTTGTCATTCGTGACAATATCTTACTGCCTTGCATAACGGGTTTGTTCTACATAATTCTGTCGTTCGGTGTATTCCCGAAAGAAAGCAGCTTTCTAAAGTCTCTGTTATATTTAAAGGCGGGGACAGAAATGGCATAAGTAATATCCGCCACATTTTTATTCTACCTGTGTTCTCTACCCCCATTGAAAAAAATATTGTATTTCCGACTTCTCACTTTTTTTAAATATCATATCTTGATTGAATCTTAATTTGGGTTCAGAAGGTTTAGATATACAGAAACAACTTTATTGGCACAGAAGGAGATAATACTAGAAATTTTTAGAGAAAGTGTTTAACGTTGTGGGAATATTTATAGATTTCAGTAAAGCATTTGATCGAATAAATCATCAAGTTCTTCTACATAAATTATATTGTTATGGTATTCGAGGCACCGAATTTTCACTTATCACATCCAATTTACAGCAGTGGTCCCAGTATGTTCAAATTAGCGACTACATATTCACTACGCGGCGCATTTTTTCGGGTGTTCCATCCACAGGCAAGTATTGTGGGCCCTTTGTTCTTCCTTATATACGTTAATGATAATTTAAACATTGAATCTTCAACCAAATTGAATGTGCCCGTTGATGAGACCAGCATTTTTTTATAAATAATTTTCTGGATAAATTAAAAATTTGGACAGATACTAGCTCACTGGTTATTAACACGGCAAAAACAAAGGCAGGTTTATTCCAGTGTCCTGGGTCTCGAGTTAGTTTGACTACACATTTACTTTTGGGGTAATGTTTCCTGAACATATGTCGTCGAATGTGCATTTAAATTGTGTTCATCAGTAACTTTCCAGGGTTGTGGTCATAGTGAATAGGCACAGGCATCTACTTCCAGTTAACATTAAAAATATCGTGTACAATCCACTTTTCTATTCGACCCTCTGCTGCTCCCATCTATATGAGGTACGACTAGGAACAGAAACCTAAACAAATAATAACTGTTACAAAAAAAAAACTGTCAGGATAATTGAGAATTTTTCTCGGGATCACCAATCTCTTCCCCTTTTTTAAAAACTTAAGATTATGTATGCATTCGTGGTGTATTCAAATAGAGTAATTGCAACTTATAAGTGATCGGGAAAAGAAAACGTTAGAATTATTGATATTGCAAAATTAGGAAGTAGCCAATCGGAGTATCTATCGCGTCATTGGCACCCCTGGAACGCTTCCCATTCCAGAACAAACTTTATTTTTGAAAGACTCAGACGCAAGCTACTTGTTCTCCTAAATACTCCTAGTTTTTCGTGATGAATAAACTTCAGAGTGTTTGTTTAATCTTCGCCGCATGTACTTATATTGGTATATATGCATATCTTGTATTTTAAGCACAAATGATCTGGTTTTGCTCATAGGTATGTGAATATGTATATGTATAATAATTTTATACCTCCTCCGCTCTAGCATGATGGGGGCATTGGAACCTGTCAAACTGCAAACATGCAGCTTTTTCTTTCAACACCCTTGTCCCCGAATGTACAGATCGTGGCAAAATAAAGTGATTCGATTTGATTTGACTATTTTATTTGTTTTGGGGCAACGAAGGGGGGGGGGAAGGTTCTGATGCATAAGTCTCCCGCCCTTTTCTCCCAACACAAACACGAGCACGCGCGCGCACACGCACGCCCGCACACACACACACACACACACACACACACACACACACACACACACACACACACACACACACACACACACACACACACACACAACACACACATACACAAACACACACATACACACGACTACGCCCCTGTAGAGCTGGGGTTGAATTCACGCACACGCGCGCGCACACGCGCACATGAAAGCACAAGTCCGCGCGGGCGGAAGTGTTTTACTGGCACTTGGCGAGAAAATTTGTGAAGAATATAGTTTCGTCTCCTTGAAGCGCTCGCCGCGAAATTACCGCACTTGCACATTGAAGGTTTTCAGTGCTTTTGCCTTGTCGCGGGCGTAAGGTTACGCTTAGTCTTGTTATCGTAAGGCAAAACTCAATATTTTGTTTTTATTACTGTCGTTTTCTTACTCGAGGTGGAAGGTGTTAGCCACGCACGCATCTTGACCTGCGAGAGCAGACGACGCCGATGATGGTACGACTTCCTCACGAAGGATGGCGCCAGTGGTTTCGACGCAATATTGTGCTGATTGTGCCTCCTTGCGCGTTTTTCTTTTTTTTCTTTTTTTCGCTTTCCGGGAGACCGATAGCACAATGGCAGGATAAACAAATGAACACGGCGGCAAAGCGATATGGCAAATGAGGGGCTTATTTTCCGCAGGAAAGGGCCACCCTTTTCGTCAATATACCGCTCGACTCCTGTTCAGTCCCACGTCTTTATTCTTCTTTCTTTTTTGTATGTTTGTGGTAGGTGGTGGTGTTGGGTTAACGAAAAGACAGTGAGTCTGTAGGTGGGCTGGTGAAAGTTAACCATAGTCAATCATTTTGTGTGTTTGTGTTTTAGAATGAAGTTTTATTTCTTTGTGAACAATGCCTGTCTTGGTGGCAGTGCGTGTAGTTTATGTCTGTACTGTATCAAAAGCTTGTGCGTGATTCTTGTTTTCGTTTTTTCTTTCTTTTTTCTGTTTGGTGGTTTATGTGAAAGACGTTTGATCTGTCTCAAGTTCCTAACCCTTGTGAGAAGGGGGCATACTTCCTGCTGGCGAAATGCGAGACACGCTGAGAGGGGCGGTCTTAGAGATGGGCAGTAGTAGTACAACTGCCACAACTAAAAAAAAAGAAAAATAAATAAAGACAGGAAATTTTTCCACACGCACACCACGAAACTGCTAACGCATTTAAACCACTGATCTCCACTAGAGGGGCTGGATGGCGCATTGAGCAAACAGGTATGAAGCCACCGGAAGTGAGCGGCTTGTCCCGGAAGTGAGCGCTTGGCAGGCTTTGTAACCCTTCCGAGTGCTGGTTGGAAAGCGTCGAGGGCGCTGGATTTTCGCTTGTTCCCTCAAGAAAGCCTGCTTGTTGCGCAATAAGATCTGCATACGAACCCGAGAAGTATCACGGGAAGCCATTTAATGTAAACATCTTGCGATTCTAGTTGATGAAGATGTGAATATGTCCCAAGTTTAAATGCCTCATAATCGGGATTTGATCCAGAACGGGAGTATTAAAACCCAATCAAAGACACAAAAGAGCAATGCCCAAAATATCGACTGAATGCACTAGGAAGCCCAGCGCACGCCCGACTTCCGCGGACAAGCATCGAACTTCCGGTGGCTTTACTTGCGCCAGGCTCGGACAGCAGCTAAGCGCCATCCAGCCCCCTATAGTAGAGATCAGTGCATTTAACATCCTTTTCTCTTTTTATACACGAAGGAATAAAGAAATAGAAGGAAGCACAGAATATTACATTCTTTCAATAGCAACAACAAGAATGCATTCTTGTTGTTGCGAGTTGAAAGATGTTATGTTTTGTGTTCCGTCCTATTTGTTTATTATTTCGTGCGTAAAATTGAGCCTTACCTACACGCTCGCTTTTTAATTAATATCCTGTGCTGTCTGAAAGCATATTATATTATTAAATTTTAAATTGCGCAAATTGTATTGCGCAATTAAGCTCAAATAATTTTCACTCCCAGTGATATATATATATATATATACTGTGGAAGAAAAAAATTTGGTGAAAACAGCAACAACGAACGATTAATTCTTCGACGTTTCGGCCGGACTCCGGCCAAAACGTCGAATAATAAATCGTCGGTTGTTGCTGTTTTCACCAAAGTTTTTTTCTTCCCAGTTATATACCTTCGCCTTCGGCCTCCCACCACCATGCCCGTATATATATATATATATATATATATATATATATATATATATATATATATATATATATATATGATTTTAATGCCCAATATGTTATTAAATGTGTCTAAGTTGAAAACAGAAATCGATTGCAGCAAAAATTTAATGCATTAAATAAAAATAAGAAATAGTAAATCTACTTTTTCAGGTTATTGTTCCTTGTCGATGCTTACTTTTACCAACATGCGCCTACACAAATTTTGAATCTTCCGTTCTTTTCCGACCGTTCTGAGTTGCAGGAGTTGTGCCTCGTGTTCGTAATCAAAGTAAGACCGCCAGAGAGATTGAAGAGGCATTTTTCATTTTATCAAAAAGGGGAAGGGGAATGTGAGAGCGCACCGTCGGTGCACTTGGGGGATGATGATATCGAAGTCCTTTTTATCAAGGAGAATGGCATGCACGTGTGAGGCTGATGACGTAGTAGAAATCTTGTCGGTTGGGTTGCATTTTTGTGTCTTGAGTCGTTCTTTCCTATGCGTCCTGTGTTTATTTTCTGGTTCGCTCGAAAATTAAACTTTAGTTGATAGTGAGCGCTTTGTCCGTGCACTTCTTTGACTCGTCCTTTGTCAAATTTTTGCGCTGTTTTCACGTTTGAAAGTGTAACTGTCTTCTATATAAAAAATAAAAAAACTTTTTACATCAACTTTTTTGCATTGGCAAAGCATGAGTTAATTACAGTAATTTATATTTCAACTTTTGGCGAGTAATGTCGTGTGGCAATATTCTGCCACCAAGAGGGAGGGCACAACCGCGCATCCTTCGAGAACGACAGTCGCTTCCTGCAATGCTTGGATAGAAAATGTCGTACCCGGTCGCGATTTCAAACGATGAGCAGCACCTGCGCGCTTGCCTGTGCCCCGTCCTTCGGCAGCGCCATGAGTCGCGTAGTGAAGTTTACGACAATGTGAAATGCCGGAGATTTTCGAAGATTTTGGTATTTCTCGCGGGACACGAGCCCTCAATGCGGGACAGGCCCGCGAGTCGCGGGACGGGTGGTCGCCCTAGAAGAAAGTGCCTGCCGGTCTCAGGGTCTGGCTTTCTAAGAGTTCATTCTGTTGTTGTGGTAACAAAGTGTGTGTCCGTGAAGATCGGTGGCGACAGCATCGTGCCTGTATAAGGAGCAAGAGAAATAAATCAGTCGAGTTTGAGACGTTTCTCCTCCTGGGCCTTTTTCTTCGATTTGAAAGATTCTTCGTTTCTGTCCTCACCCCAGGCTCGGGCGTTAGACAGAATGGTTGGGATTCCCTTGGTCGAACTCAAACGAGCAGCAGATCGGTTGGGGCGAAGAAGCTTTCTGGGCAAAGCGGCCTCAGCTCGGCCCGCGCTCGATGCCCTGCAGTGTCGCGGGGGCACTTAGCAGCGATCCACTGTGATATGGCGGTGGCCTTTCCGTGTCGGAGCTTCGCTGCCCCTTTCTTTGTGCTGCGGTTTTTCTCTCGTTGCGTCGTCTGCTGTGAGCCCAAACCGGTTGCCGGAGCGGCCGTTCTGCGCGCCGCCGAGCAGCGCCGCCGGAACACCGTTGGTCGGCGGCCGTTCAACGACGACACACCGTCTCCGGGCGGACAGGGTTTGCAAACGTCGCCTCGGACGGAGCTGGGAAGAGAGGTAGCGGGGGGACGAACATTCATCTGGACGCCTAGCAAGGAGGACCTTCCAGGCGAACGGTCAACGCGGGGGAACCATGGGGGAGCGAGCTGAAGGACCCTTATTAGGACGGCAACGAAACAGAGGAAGACCGCTTGAGAGACGCTCCGATTATTGGAGCAGTCCACCGCAGACAGGCCGGAGCGAGCCGTCGACTTTCCTTCGAGCACATGATTCTCACCAGCAGAATTCCCTAACTTTGTTACTCCTCTGCGTTTGCTGGGGCTTGCGAAAAATTGTGTTTTTGTGTTTCCTATTATTTTGTAGTTTGAACTGGGCCAGTAGCAAGACCGCGAGGTTGTTCCTGGAAACTCTAATAAACACTGATTGATTGATTGATCAATTGATTATATTACTAATATTATTACTTGAAAAGTTAGTGGACTCCTGTATTGACCATTTCAATCTTGGGCTCCTCTGCTGTCATCACTCAGAAGCTTCCGATGAATACTTTATAGACATGGTGCTCCGACCGGTGGAATGGTGCCCTGACCGGTGCCGCATGCGTGCAAGCACGTACAGCGTTCGCGTGAACATAGCTTTGGCAAGCCTGAAATTGCACGGGCCTTCCAGCAGGGGCGGAGGCATGGCGGCGGCAAAGTTGCCTTGCTTGTAATCGTCTATAAGATGTTGATAAGAAAGGGACGTAAGGGAGCAGGAAGAAAAAGACGGGGTTGTTCTTTTTATTCAGATTACAGATACGGTCAAATTTGATGCTTTGGTCATAGCCTTTGACAGGAATGATCTTTTGAAGCCGGTTAATTAAACCCAGTGATCAATACAGTGTTTTGTTAACATTTTTTCGGTCCTTTGTCCTCACAAAGGAAGCGGAATTAAAAAACTCCATACAGGCTTTGATAACATGGCAGCCATAAGCGTCCGCAGAATGTTTCTTTTTCTTTTTTAGGAGGTGGGGGGGGGGGAGGATGCAATTTGTTTTTACACGGGAGCAATCGTGGTGTATGCTAATGGCATGCCTTTTGATAGCTGACAAAGGACGAATTTGAAGACAGGCACTGACGAGACTTTTAAGTTTCTTTGCGCTAGTCATTTGAGTGTGGTGTTATGGAAATCCTTGAAATGTTGGGCTTCGGCATGCCCCAGACAGCCCGTGACAATAAAATGTGGTGAATATTATCGAGAGGTTAATGAAGTATGTGCTCGTACATGGTGATAGTTTCTTGACACCATTAAAACGGAAACGAATTGAAAAGGAACGGTACAGCGAATTCGAACACCGTAACCGTCGTACGTCTGCCGTTGATGAAGAGATACTAGATATCAACCGCCATTAGCATACAAAGATTAAAACTGATATTTGAGATACTAGATGGCACTGAATTTCTGAAAGGGTCTATTGGCAGCAAAAGCGTCGCTGTGTCAAGTCACGATATTGCCGCGCACGCAGCTGACCAAGTAGGCAGCGGGCCCGTGGCCTAGCGGTTACCATGCTTGGCTCCCGCGCGAAAAGCAGAGGTTCGATGCCTGGCCGCGGGTACACCTTTTGTGGTTTCTGTAATGTCGCGTTCTGCTAATTTCAAGAACCCTGTTGCTTATTCGAGGTTAGAATGTTCTACGCCCAGAAGCTTCCACGCCGATTGTTCTAGAAGCCCACGCGTCCATAAGGGGCTAGGCATGGCGAGCCGGAGTCAGTCTCGCCCCAGCGCTCGATCCTGCTGTTTCGCCGACATCGACGCCTCCGACGCTAGCCTTTCTTTCTGTTTTGTTTTGGACACAAGTTGGCCCTATTAAACGTTTACTATGATTCAGTTTTCGTCGCCTCGTCAATAGACCAATCTCACTAGCCAGTTTAACTATGCCACCGCTGCCGCAATGCATCGAGGGAACTTTAGTCTTTCTGCACGTGCGACAACCGTGCTGGATCACTGCGCGTGTGGAGCTCGAGACAGCACGAGCCCTCTCATGTCCGGCCGTTCGCCTCCCGTGAACTAAAGCTATGGCGGCGTCACGCATGCGCCAAACGCTTAGTGAGATCGGTCTATTGTCATTCGTGACAATATAATGCTTTCGTAGGATCCGAATCCTTGGCCGTGCTTTCATTGACGGAAATACGTCAGACAGTCAACTTTGACGTTGTTGGCTTGAAGCTTCCAGCGTACCCATCCATTCAGCTTGGCGTCGAATGTTCCTCCGTATGGGGAGATGAAGCCGCAGTCCCACTATACAAAAGACACTATACACAAGACACGGTCTGCAGACATGATGGCGGACACGCGTCAAGCCTCTTCGAAGCATTCTTTATGTCGGCAGACAGTATGACCCATGTCATCCAAGGAAGAGAATGTGTGTAGACTACCTTTGATGTATTCCTAAAGCCGGGCTTACGCCGCTTATACATCATGCAAAAGACAGTCTGCAGACAAATTTGAACGCGAGTCACCTCGAGATATCCGTGCTTCGAATGCCGCATGGCAATCAGTTCAAGGAGAAAACTTGGCAGGCGGCATTCAAACCACGGATATTGGAAGGTGACTCGTGTGTGCAGACTGTCCTTTGTATGATGTATGGAACCCCGCCTTAGGAGAACGCCACCGAAAATCCTCGTCGTTAATAACCCCGGAATTCCAATGCGGGGGGAGGAGGTGCCCCTCCAGACGCCCATTATAGCAGCCATTACGGCTAAAGAGAAGTTATGGGTACGTTCTCGTCGTGCGCCTAACATGTTAGAGTTAAAGTGTTGAATTTAGGGTTGCAAGGAACCGAGCAACTGCGATTATCGGACGGACAGCAAAGCAGCGATATTTTCAGACAAAGTGCTTTGAGTCAAGGTCCAATCTCCAAGAAACATGGGAGTTAATAAACACATTCAGGAGGAAAACACCGCGAAAACTAATAATTGACTCTCTACAGAGACATTTTGGAGCACAGCTGCAATCCACTG
The DNA here is from genome assembly GCA_037355805.1 of Ixodes ricinus. NCBI lineage: Eukaryota > Metazoa > Arthropoda > Arachnida > Ixodida > Ixodidae > Ixodes > Ixodes ricinus. The sequence continues at coordinate 108,071 of JAZHYW010001888.1, read as the reverse complement.
TCGATGACTTTAACGAAATATTTGCCACTTCTCCAGGTATTGCAAGAGACAATAGAGATACATCAGTCAGATTATCCTATAGACCTTTTCTTGGCAAATGCCACCAGGTAGTGCTGCAGTCTTTAACGTCCCAGAGGACTTCCGGTTCATAAAAAGAAAGAACAAAGCCCGCCTTAACACCACTGCTTGAAATGTCGATGAAACGTCTAACCACCAATTCTCCAGGTGAACGCCAAAAGAACGAAGGAGTGCGAGATCTGTTAAAAGGTTTCAAGTATTCTTGTAAACCAGGCTGCCTCCTCCAAAATGTAATATTGTACAGCCTAAGGCCCTCGCTAAATCTCCAACTTTGCTGTCCGTGCAGCATATATGCTTTCCACCACTGGTGACATAAGCAACCTCGACAGGCTTGCAAAGACGGTGCGACCGGAAGTCGCTTGGGATGGCAGTTCATGTCAGTGAATAGCAAAAGGGTCTATAATTTCGGAGTAAATCTGCCCCGGCACTTTTACCACCTCTTGATTTAAGCACACTGTGGTCCATTTTGTTCAGTTAAAAGGAGCAAGTGCTGATCTTTTCTCACGTAAAAGAAGCACCTGGAATTGACGTCATCTGCGTTGGCGACCTATGTTGCAACCCAGACGTTATCAAAGATGTCCTTCTTTCAATGATAAATGAATTTATCTTACGTGGTGCTATTCCCCCTAACCTGAAGACTGCGCGTGTAAAACCACCTTTTAAGGGAGGTAGGCCAGAAGAGCGTGGATGCTATCGTCCAATCTCAATTTTGCCATGTTTTGGGGAGGTATAGGAGAAGCATCTATACATGGTGATGTCAAGTTTTATTGACAGCTCCAATATTTTGTCACGTAACCAATACAGCTTCGTGCCTGGTCGAGGTGCTCGGATATTCCTTGAGGACTTGATCGATCGAAAAAGAAAAAGACACACGTGAATCGATTTTTCATGAAATGTGGTGCACATTTCATGAAAAATCGATTCACGCGTGTCTTTTTTTTTTTTTGACGTCTCAAACGCGTTTATCACGGTCAGTAACAACCATAGGTCGATATTTTAGAGCCCCTTCATTCACCATCACATCACGAACAAAATCACGTCTCCAAATTCATTCGCATTCACGTCACAAGGTACTCCGACCTCCCAAAGTCACGGCCCATCACTCCATCATTGAACCATCATCACCATCATTGAACGCCGGGATGGCATCCCGGCGTTCAATCGCGCCAAAACTTCATCCCCTTCAGATCACGGGTTTCAAACTCTGCCGAGAATTCATTCCCTTCACAACACGGCGTTCAACCGCGCCAAGAATTCATCCCCATCACATCAACGCCACTTCCGAATTCACTTAGTCATTCACCTTCACATCATCAATTCACGAAGTCATTCACCATCACCACAAATTCATCGGAATTCACCATCACATCATGAATTCCTGCGAATTCACCATCACTTCACAAATTCATTCGAATTCACCATGAGATCATGAATTCATCCGAATTCACCATCACTTCATGAAGTTATTCACCATCACGGTCAACACGAATTCACCGGAATTCACCATCACATCATGAATTCCGCATAATTCACAAAGTCATTCAGGTTCATTAATCTGACTAAATTCGACTTCACGGCTGGTAGTCCTTCACGAGTTCGAAGTTCTTGCGGAATAGGACTGTGGCACCTTTTTGTGTCAGCCACTTGAAACCAGGACCTGACTCCGTCGGGGAAGTGGGGTATTTCGAATGCGAAACGCAAAGCACATTGATAGAGCGCCAACCCAGCCAATGCCGCGCTGCGATCATGTCACGTGAATGTGCTCCGTGCGCCGCCACGCGGAACAGGCAGGTCACGTGATATGGTCTTGGCGCCGGATTAAGTGCGCCTGCGCCGCGTAGACGATGCGGCGCCTGTTGGTACTACTGCCCGCCGCCTTGGCGCCGGCTCGCTGCCCCCTCGTAGCCGTATGTGAGAGAGGTCGGAACTAACCCGTTACAAGTAACGAAGTTACTGGTAACGCGTTAGTTTCGTGACTAACATACTCGTTAGAATCCCAAATGACTAACGAGTAATGTCGTTATTATTTTAGGGGATCTCCTACGAAATTACGTTACCCGTTACTCGTTACTTTTGATTAAAAATGGCCGCATGACTGTTTGAAAACAAAATAATTTTTATTCTGTACACTACGTAAAACAGGCAAAAAACAAACAAACAAACAACAAAGCTATGTATAAGCGGCGTCATTTCAAACTCCTTCGGAAGAGATTTTAACGTTCCCATGACCGGGCCCAAAAGGCGCGAGATTGTCGCTGCGCGGAACCCCTAAGCGTCCTTGCTAAGATCACCGTCGCCGTACCCTGAGCAGCCGTCTCACTGGAAAGAGACAACAGTCCGCCGCCACTCAAAGGATTTTGCCTCAGCGTCCCTAGCTACTCCATCTGGTCACATCGTTTTCTTCAAAACAAATAAATTCTCGTTCTGTCAACAGCAGAAAGGATAAACTCTAAGTTGGGAAACGCTGACGTGCTTTCGCTTTGAACCAAAACAAGTGTGTCAGCGGTGGCCGGGTGCTGACGTGTCGTTAATTGGAAATGCGACGTTGGTTTGTGAAGGAATTCAATTCACGAAGTCATTCACAATCACAACACATCATGAGTTCATTCAAATTCCCGAAGTCATTCCCCATCACATCACGACTTCACTCACCATCACATCACGAAGTCATTCACTATCACATCACGACTTCACTCACCATCACACCACGAATTAACTCAAATTCACGAATTCATTCAACATCACATCACAAATTCATTCTTTTCACGAAGTCATTCACCATCACATCACGCATTCATTCAAATTCACGAAGTCATTCATGATTCACCATTACATCATTTTTTTCTTCAATGTCAAGAATTCATTTAGCGCCATTCAGGTTCACGCCGTGATTGTGAATGAAGGTGAATGAGCGAGTTCATGAATGAATTTGCCGAGGTATGGTCACAACTAGGCACGTAGCCAGGATTTTGTTACGGGGGGGGGGGGGCACCCATGACAAAATGCTGTATGAGGGGGAGGGGGAGAGGAGGCCCCAGCAAAATGGAAGATTTCGGGGGGGGGGGCATGGGCCACCCCCCTGGCTACGTGCCTGGTCACAACTCCCAAGGTGCTTCTTGGCAAACTACACAATTTTGGCTTCCGGGGTCTGTTTCATGTTTTTCATGAAAATTTATTTTTTGATCGTTCGCATATCGTGTCTGTCGGAAATTTTAGGAGTCCGTGCGCATCGAAAGCAGGTGTACCTTAGGAATCCGAGCTGTCATTACCACTTTTCAATCTATATGTAAACGATAATTCAACCAGAGTATCCAAATGCACAATATTTGAGTATGCAGACGACTCCGTATTATGTCATCTGAATTACGAGCATGCTCTAAAGCGATTGTAATATGATATGACGTATATAATGAGCTGGTTCGATGAAAATTCTATTGCAATTGATACGTTACTGGTCTGCTTGAAAAACCTGTTCAAGAGCGTGAACCTTGATTCGCCGCTCACATATTACACAAATCAAGCTGTCTAGTGTACCTTGAACAGATTTTTGGTATAGTACATCTGTTTGAATTAAAATGAAAGACCCTGTAAATATTTTAAATTTGTTTACCTTCGCGGACTAAATACTGTCAAATACCTTTCATTTAGAGGCAACGATGTGCTTGATGGCATGGTGCTCAGCAGGCACGTATCCAGGGGGAAGGGGGGGCCCTCCCCTCCGAAATCTTCTATTTTGCTGAAGCCTCCTCCTCCCCCCCCCCCCCGAATCAAAATTCTGGCTACGTGCCTGGTGCTTAGTGTGTAGTTTTCTCTAGCCATTAAAATGTAATGCGAATCTATCGAATGCAGGTCCTACGCAACTAAGGAGAATTTCTTTTTTCTTTCTAACGGCCTACCAAATATGCTTTAAATTTGATGTCAATCATCTCGAAAATCAGGTAATCATGCTTTTTCAAGCTCAATCCGAGGCGTGCAAATGGCGCGCGGCCATGACACGCGTGCTAACCTGCTGTATTGTGTGGGTAATTCATTAGGGGTTACAGCACCCATATATGCATTTTTAGTTGTCACGTGACACTTCAACGATTATTCTAATAAAAAAAGACTCTCCTGCCTGCGTTATAAGCCTGAAGACTGACTTGTCACGGTCTGTGATTGGAGGCAACCTAATTGAGGCGAAGTGCTTCATTTTAGCTGGGCTGATGTTTTGGGGTTACTCCTGATATTGTGAGAAAGATATAATAGATATCGCATCATAATAAAATAGTTTTTTTCTTCTTTTTGCAACATTTTGTAGATATTGAGCCCACCAAGAACCTTGCGGTGAAGCCAGCATACCCGAGCCGAAGGTCTAGTGAAAAGACGGGTTATTTAACTTGACCCGAGAACATAACAAAACTACGTCAACCAATATTTATACTCAGTGACTCTGTATCTGATAGGCAATCCACAACAAATTTTAAGAAAATATTTTTTTATATATTCCATTTTAAGTATTTTAGAATTGTAGGTTCTTCTGGAGTTTGGAGAAGAAAGAGGCGTATTGAACTGGTTGTCTCTAAAAAACAGCAAAAAACATCGACCATTATTTATATCCGCTTAACGTTAACGTATGGGCAACGTACACAAAACAAAAACAAAAAAACTAAAAAGAATAACAATAGCCTTTTTAAAAAAGTCTACTTCAAAAAAGTGACAATTTTATATTTTTAGCAAGTTTGGAGCCAGATTAAATATTTTGATAAAGCTCACCGACACGAACAATATTTCTTCGATAGCCTGTGTTTGATGCTACACAGTAATGGTCGCTCCATATCACCGTTCTTACCGGTTCAGTTGCTACGACAATCTGAATTTCAGGCGAAATTAAACGGGGTAGCGAATTCGTAATATAATGTAATTGTCTTTAAAATTATATATATATATATATATATATATATATATATATATATATATATATATATATATATAATATTCTCAACAGCATGTAAAGAGCGTCCAAATTTGCAATACCACGAAATCCAGTTTTTTAACGTACTCCACCAAACGGCACGTAAAAATAAAAAAAATCTATAAAGCTTTTGGGCTTTTTTTTTTTTTTAGGCGCAATTTTGTTTATTGCAGGACTTGAACTTTTACATATATTTATTTTCTTTTTTTAGATCCAAAGATGCCAATTGACAATTTTGGTCGATTTTAAAATGAAACCGCCCCGAAGAAGGTGAAACAAAGGCGCGAAACGTGAAGGTCGTACAATGTCATAAAACTGATCCTCAGCGGTCAAAGAAGTAATAGGCAAATACATCTTACAGCCTAAAAATGCTAGCATATCAACATCATTCAAGTCCCGTAGCTTTCGCAGATAAATAAAATATAAAGGCAACACTGCCTGAAAGGAACTCATAATTTTAAATAATTAGTTTCTGTTCGTGAGTTCTAACCGCGATTAACTTTAGAGAGAGAGAATAAACCATCTTTATTGCGCCCAGCACCGCGCTACCAGTTCTGTCCGAGTACATCCTTGGCGTATCGTGTGGGGAGTGGCCATGGAGTTGGCAGTTCCAACCGTAATGAAATTACGTTTCCTAAGGTAATCTAGCGAGGTATGGACGAGAGCTTCCGAGTCGCAGTACGGAACGTGCCCCTGCGGTCGGTGAGCAGTCGGTCCCTCTTCGGGGACGACAGCTGGACTGGTCCTCCAGGATTTTCTACGGTATACACACGCCTTTCCAGCGCTTATCACCCCGGCGGAAAATGGGGCTGTGGACGCGTGCGCGGCGCCTGACATTGCGCGGAAGAGAGCTAGTGCGCATGCTCAGAACGCCTTCTACGGCCCAGTGGACAAAGACGGCAGCGCGCAGAAGGTGGTGATCGAAAGAGTGGCCACAAGCGGCGGGCTGGCGAAGCGACTCCACGGTCGCGCGAGCACGGCGCGCCGATCCGGCGTTCCCTGGGCGCGTGCAGCGTGTGCGACGGCGTCACGCGCCCGGCGGCCGAGCAGGGGGGACGCCTGTGCGCGAGCAGGTCGTTCACCCCTTTCGTAAGAGCGCCGTGGCCTGGATGCGCGCGGCGGAAGGGGGCTGCCGCGCACCTCCGGTCCCTCGAAGGCCGGGGGGCCAGGCTCGAACCCCGCTCTCCCACCGAGGTCCCCCCCCCCCCCTTCCCGACTTCGCCTCGAGCCGATGATGCCAATCAAGGAGAGCCGAAAGTGCAACGTTATGGAATTCGTCATCTTGTTCCGCGTCTGCACCGATAGGCTATATAGACCAATCGAGCGCAGCAGATACACCGTGACCTCGCGCGTTTAGTTTGTCTGTGTTTAGAGTACCACGGAAAAAATTGGCGCAAACGAGCGATTGCTTGTCCGCCGAAAGGATGACTCTTGGCGCTACGGTCGAGCAAATGCGAAGGGAAATGTTGGAAGGGCTGGCCAGTAGGTCGCCCGACCCTCACTCTCGGCGTCGTCGTGACACCGCCGCGTGAGGTTATTTCCCCGCTCCGACTGTCCATCTCTCGCGCTAATCTGTTTTAGTGCCGACTGTAGCTCCTCTAGCCCCGACTGCGTTACCTCGCCGAACGCACTGTCGGTGACGCCCGCCGTGGAGTTTCCGCGCCAACAGGGCGGCCGAGTTTCAGCGTAACTTGGCACACGGTGAAGGCTGCGGCTCCAGCGAGCCAATCCACGCTCGCTATATCGGAGCGAGGCACCTGACAACGTTGTTCTCCAACGAGCGGAGAGCTGCTGACCGGTGGCGTAAATCCACGAAAATATCAAGGGGGGGGGGGGACCACGCACTTTGCCATGGCAGCCACCTTGATTACTGAAATAATGAATTTTATTCTACACACATATCAAAACTGTACACTAAAAAACATGCACACATGTTCACATCTAGCCTTATTATAATATTGTTAACGATTTAGAGTGCACAACGAATTATTCTGCTCGAACAACGTTCCGAACTCAATAATAATAATAATCTTTATTGGCTCAGGAGAGCCGTTATCTAATTTTATAAAAATTACATAAACAAAGCTCGAGGTACACCTAAGCATTTCTTATGAGTTGTGAATGCGAAAGCATGCAAGCCACTCGTCCGCTCCCTTTGTCGTCTGCTGCGTACTAGCGCGCACGCGCTTCGGATCTCGGAGGCCATGGCGCAGCGGCCAATGGGAGCCCCGTCGATGCGCGCCAGCCAATGGAACCGAAGGCGATCGCGGAAACTAGGAGCTGTTTTCGCGCTTCAAACTGATGACGTCAGATTGTAGGAGAAGCGCAGAAGGAAACTCACTCACACAGAAATTGCAGGCACACCAAAAAAACGGTCACTCAAGTCGCGCTGACTTACAACTCAAATTGTATTTTCGCCTTCTTTCTTTTTCTTTTACCCGTATTAATTTGTCTCACTTCGTTCTCTTTTGTACAACACAAACAGCAATCTCTATCGCACATCACCTTCGAGAGTCAAGAAATAACAATTCTTTTTCAGTAAGCGTTATGGAGGGACTACTAACACATGTGTCACTCTTTTTTATGATGTTAGCTGCCTCTATTATCTCACGTGTTAATTGTTGATGGTTCTTTCCAATTACGGCGCTATTTTTAAAGTCCGCAGTGCACCCACAGTCACGGCAGTGGATGCCCAAAAGTCCTGAGTTTGCTAATCGGATGTTGTTGTTATGTTCCCTTAATCTATCATTTATGCATCTTCCAGTTTGTCCTATGTACTGTTTGCCGCATGAAAGGGGAAAGGAATAAATCACTCCTTCTGAGCAAGGTATGTATGGGGTTTTATGCTTTTTAGTGCAGCCGGTATTGGTTTTTTGTATGGCGTTAACTTTTTTACATAGGCCTGAGAGCTTGATGGGGGCGGAAAAGACTACATCAATATTTGCGCGATTCCCAATTTTCTTAAGGTTATGAGAGATGTTATGAATATAGGGGATGACTACCGGTCTTTGGTTACTGTATCTGACGCGTGGCTTCCGGGATGTGATTTGTCCTTTTTTAATCTGTTTAAGGAGGCTTTCGGCGACCGAAGTTATTAGATGTGAAGGATATCCTGCACTTAGTATCCTAGATACTTGTCCTGTGAAGCTTGCTAGGCCTGAATGCTGGCAGGACTTGAAATAGTCTTTTAGCCTGATCAAGCTCCAGGCTGTACAAAGTTAACGCCATACAAAACCAATCCGGCTGCACTAAAAGCATAACCTCATACATCTGCAGAAGGAGTGATTTATTCCTTTCCCCTTTCATGCGGCAAACAGTACATAGGACAAACTGGAAGATGCATAAATGATAGATTAAGAGAACATAACAACAACATCCGATTAGCAAACTCAGGACTTTTGGGCATCCACTGCCGTGACTGTGGGTGCACTGCGGACTTTAAAAATAGCGCCGTAATTGGAAAGAACCATCAACAATTAACACGTGAGATAATAGAGGCAGCTAACATCATAAAAAAGAGTGACACATGTGTTAGTAGTCCCTCCATAACGCTTACTGAAAAAGAATTGTTATTTCTTGACTCTCGAAGGTGATGTGCGATAGAGATTGCTGTTTGTGTTGTACAAAAGAGAACGAAGTGAGACAAATTAATACGGGTAAAAGAAAAAGAAAGAAGGCGAAAATACAATTTGAGTTGTAAGTCAGCGCGACTTGAGTGACCGTTTTTTTGGTGTGCCTGCAATTTCTGTGTGAGTGAGTTTCTCGCGCTTCTCCGTACAATATGAATATCCAACTGCCCAAGCATCCGTTCTAAGATGATGACGTCAGCTCGCTCCATGAGACAGTTAACGCTTTCGCATTAAAAAGAGGCGATGATATCTACACACCAAAAACAGGACAAGCGTAGAAAAACAGCGTGAAAAAAAGAAACTTGTTTGTTTGTTTTTGTTTGTTTATACCTTTATTTGAGACAGAACTGTACAGAAATGTCTCAGGGGATATGGCTACAGGCAGAAGTGCCTGACAGGGCCATGCCATCCTTTTGGCAGAGACGGTAGCAAAAGGAGCAAAAGGAGTGACACGATTTTACCTCCAAAATAAAGATGTATACAAAACAAAACAGAATCCTCACAAAATAGCAGTGCGTGAAGATTTTTTCTTAGCTATTATTGTTTACGGGTAACACGCGTAACGACAACCCAGGACTCTGAAATATGGATTCGTAAGAAGTCCCTAAGTTTCCCGGTTTAGAACCTTAGAGAGGGTCCAAAAACGAGAGCACGCGGTTCTTGCATGCGCTGACAAAACTGCCCGCCAGCTGCGACAATTCCATGCGGTCTACAACGTCTTGATGAACATGTGCCAGTGCCATGCAGCTTAGGCGTGTCTCCCCCATGGTACTCCGCAGCCATGTCTTTAACCTTATCATGGCACTGAACGATCGTTCCGCCTCACAGGAGGAGACTGCATCACCAGGACACTCTCTACATCTTTAAGTACTGGCGTGTCGAGTCATGCATGTTCCGAATTGCCGCTGCCACATCATCGATAGATCTTAGATCAGAGTGCTCTTCGTGCAATAGGCGCAAGCGAGACATGACTTTATTGGAATCAATGTCTTTGTATCGTCGGATTTCGTCCAGATCCGCTTCCGATTGCGTGTTCAAAAGAACATTTTCCAGCGCCTTATATGTCACGATTCTTCCGAGTCGGGATTAAAGCGTCTCTCAGTGCCCGACAGTGCTGCCTCAACTATTGAAAAAAATACACGCCGAAAATAGGCTCTCGCTTCAACTGGAAGGTCACTGGTGCTCCCTTTCTCGTACCTGGCGGGGCGCCGTCTGGATCTCGGTGGTATCCACTGCATGTACACTGCCATCCTCAGCAGCTTTGGCGACCTGTTCAGGCAGCTCATCGAACATTTCTTCAGACCGCAGACGAACGTCCTTGCAAGTATGTGTTTATGTCCTCAAGTACTAAGAACACCCTTAAAGCAGTTTCCCACAGAAGGCGCGAGTTTCCCGATTCCATGGCGCGTATATAGGATACCACCAATCTTAGCAGACTGCTTGGTCGGTGCTTCTTTCATTATTTCTTCAAGGGAAGCCATTACGGCCTCTTGCTCGACCAGCGTGGCAGATATCGCTGGTCTTCTGCATAAGAAGCGCGTTAAACAAAGGGGTTTAATGTTTATCTCCAAATTTCTTTCGCAAAAAAAAAATCTGCTTGAACTTCCCAGAACGTGCTGAAAGCCCGCCCAATTCCCTAACGGCCATGAGCGCATCTCGAAGTTCTGGACAGTTGTTTTTAGACGTCAGCAGCTACAAGGTTGGAACTGTGGGCCCGCAGTGAAAGTAAATAGCAAGTGGATTTGGCGATTTTATAGTCGCTTGGTATCCTTTAAACTCCCGCGCTCATGTTGGCAGCCCCGTCGTATAAGTCTGCGCCCGGCAAACAGAGAGTGGAAGCCCAACTATAGTCAAGAAATTCACCACAGCTTCTGCAATCGTGGCTCCTTTTGTATTCGGCGGGGTACAGAGCTCTCAGAAAAACTTCAACTGGTCTGAGGTTCTCGTCCACATAGCGCGCGCATAGGCTCTCCTGCCATAGCCTCCTCTATACGGAGAAAGCCTGGCACATCGACGGCGGAGCCATAGGGCGAGCGGCCGCAAAAAAAAGGAGAGGAGAAGCGCGCGAAGCGGTGACCAATATGGTAGCGCAGAGCAGAAAGGGCAGAGATAGACTGCGAGCGCTTGGGTCATGAGCGGCCGCTCCCCGAACCACGTTTGTTTTTTGTTTTCGTCACCGTCGTTTTCGTACTCCGGGAGAAACGGCTGCGGCGACGGCGGCGATTCGAAAGGGCGCTGGCAACAATGCACGATGCCGGCGGCGCCGGCAGAGTTGTCGTTGTGCCAGTGGAGTGCGCCGTCGTCGGACCATCGTGTCGTGCCGCGGAAGAACCAAACAGTTTTGACTGAGTAGTTTCGACGCCCAGGTGCCGAGGACCGTCATTTCAGTGGGAGTGTCCGATTAGCCACATTTGGAACGCCGCGTGTATGAGCTTTAACTGGACTACAGGCGCAACAATGTAAACAGTTCGTAAAGTAGTAGTAAAAATGTTTATTGTGGACGCTGCTACCGCTCGAGCCTCCGTTGAGTAAGCGACGAAGACTGATAAGGTATGCTAATTACAAAGTGAACACGTAAATGACAGGTGCAGACATCTACACTGTGTGCATGTCTGTCCGTGTCCTTCACGTTTTATTTTTTCGTCCTTAGCACTAAAACGCGAGTTGCTCTCGTTTCTCACGGAAGCTAAAGTTGCGTATCATATTACTTGGTTTCACCTCATGTGCGAGCGAAACCAAAGCTAGAAGCGCGAGCCCAGCGCTTTTGCGTTACTGCATCGCACGCACGCTCGAGCAAAGCAGCAATGCACAAAGCGTCGGTCTCGCGCTTCTATATTCGTTTAGTCCTATGTCGGAGCGAAGGCGAAGCTATAGACGATTGCAAGCAGGGCAACTGGCCGCCGCCATGTCTCTACTCGTGCGGACAAGCCCGTGCAATTGCAAGCACGCCAAAGCTATGTTCACGCGCAAGCTGCACGTGCTTGCACGCATAGGGCACCAGCCGGGACCCATGCTTGCAATGGTCTATAAGCATGAGAGGATAGCCCGAGGAAAATCATTAACTGGATAAGCGCGCGTGCAAAGCAGCGAACGTATGAGTGCTCGGCTCGCACGCCTAGCACTGCCTTCGCTCCCACGTAAGATCAAACGAAGTATATCTTTGACTTCGTTCAAACCTAAGGTGAAACGAAGTATATGGCCCATGAATCGCCGAACGCTCCAAGCACCAGATACCGACCTTTCCGGGCAGTTCGTCGCACAAACTCCAACGCCAAGCGAAAGCGACGACCGACCGCTGCGGAGATGCGGACGCAGGGACGGCGAAAGGGAAGGGTTGACGTTGACTTTCTGTTCTCCGCGATTCCGAAAAAAAAAGAGGAAAAAAACAAAAAGACTGTTTCTGCGTTTGGCCGCTCGCTCTTGTGTGGCGCTAGCAGTCTAGCTTCCCTCCGCTCTTGATTCCCCGCCCCTCCTCTCCTACTTTCGGCGGCCACTTTTTTTCGCGACGTGCCAGGCTTTCTCCGTATAGAGGAGGCTATGCTCCTGCTCAACACCAGCCACATCCCGCGTGCCATCTACGATGATGGCGTAGTTCGTTGTTGGAATGGCGCTCCTCACTGTTTCTTGGACAGCTTTCCCAAAGCGGCCAATTATTTTTGAAGCAGTGGAGACGTGTGCGTCGTGTTTTGCTTCATCCAGGGGGTGAACTCTTCGTTGTCTTCTTCGCGTGATATGAGATACTGGTAGAAGTTTCCTTCTTTGTTTGAACGACCTCGAGATGGCATACCCTGGCGCAGGAGCTACTTAGACGCCTGAAGAATAACCTTCAGACAGCGCCTCGCCACTTCCTGCAGCTTTCCAGTCTGTGTGCTGATTTGGTCACGGACCGATGTCGATTGAAGGCTGATGTGCTAGTAAACTGCGTTCTTATGCCCTTCTGAATTTTCATGTTTGGCCAATTTTTCTTTCGCCTTTTTCCAGTCTGTGAACCCAGCAACTGTGAATGCGTCTGGAGCTGGTTGTCTTCAAGAATTCATGTTGTCTAGCTGCTGCACAGTATAGTAGCTGACGACCCCTGAAACTTCGGTAGCGTAGTGGAGCCATGAAAATGTGCCGAACCAGCTCTTTTGAGATGTGAGGCATTTCGTCTTGTTTGCTTTCTGTCCACCTCCAGGATGTGTGACTCTTTGAGGAGGAATGAGTTGAACATCTGGATGAGAGGGTACATCTGGAAGTTGAATTTGAACCCGAGATGTTGGCGGTGCGTCTTGGCTGGTTGCAGAAGTCTTGCCATCTTCAGTGACGTTGCAATCAGCAGGGAATTGTCTCAGGGATCCGGAAGACTGTGCAACGACGAGATCGTCTAGACGCTGGGATGCTCCTTCTTCACTGGATGCCAACGTTTCCAGAAATTTGGGGCACTGTACCTGCAGTAAGAAATTTATTTCAAAAATAGCGCGCTCTGGAAGAACGTGCAATCGGAATACTAGAAACACGCTCAGTAATTTATACACACCTCCACAACATCCCCCCCACACACACACATACGAACACACTCTCCAGGTTGAGACAGACCACGGTGAGACAGACACCCCCATTTCCCCAGAATTTCGTCCTTCAAGTACACACAGCGTACACACTATCAGGGTGCTGAACCGAATTTTTTATCGGTTCAATTCGGGTTCGGGCTCGCGTCTTTCGGTTCATTTCCGATCCGGTTTCAAGATGGCGGATTTTGGTCTCGTTTGGTTTTGGTTTTGGTAACCGCGTTTGAACCGGTTACCGTTTTTTTTTCAGTTCAGTTCCAGTTTGGTTCCAAGATGGCGTAGTAGATTTCTGCTCTGTTCAGTTCCGGTTCAGCTAAAATAACAGTTCGGTTCCGGTTTTCGGTTCAGCTCCGCTTCCGGTTCGACACCCTGCATACTGCACCACAATCATAAGAGTCATGTGTATGTAGTGTATTTATATTCGATGTCAGCGCAAATAAAAGCTTAGGCTTAAAGGGGCGCTTCGGAGCTCTCAGAGGTGGCCTATTTATGGCCGTAACTCAATCTACGCGCTCTAAGCATCCCAAAAATTCAACACCTACAATCGGCCTATTTCGCTACTAAAAACGTGATCAAATATAGCAAATCTCAGACCTACACATGGTTGGTTGGTTGGTTGGTTGGTTGGGGCCTTATGGCGCAAAACCTACACATGGCGCCACCGAACAAGGCTGAATCTGGTGAAAGCACAAACGGCGCTTGTCAGCCAATCGTGAGCGATTGCGTCCCGTGCCGACGAGCAGCAGACCGGTCCCGTGAAGGCGGCATCCGCTTAAATGTCACTCCCCTTTTTAATTAAAGTAAAAGCCCTTGTGTGTTGCACGGGTGTCGCCCGAAAAACAAAACTTAATTGCGGATAAATTACATAAAAAGCTCACCTTAACAATGTCTTTTGTGTCATTTTCTGAAACAGGTCGCTTAGAGCTTGGCAGAAAGGAGCTGAGCGAGATTTGTCGCTTTTGCGGCATCTTCAGAGTCAAGTTGAAAGTCACAGGCACAAAAAGTCAAAAAAGTTGCTCGGCCGGTCACTGCAAAAATACTCCAGAAGCCGAGCGGCACTTCCGTGGATGCGTGCAGGTGCCAAACGATCGATAAGGTTGAACGAAATTGTTCAAGCAGGAGGATAAGCGTCTTCGCATTGATATGTTGTGTTCCCGTAGGAATGTCACAAAGACACGCTGGTTGCGAAGGTAAGCGTCAGGCGTGGCCGCATGGCTGCTCTGATGGGGTTGGCCTTTTATTGGAGATATAAGCGACAATGTAGGTGGCGTTAGGAGCCATACAAAACAATACATAACACGTATGAAGGTTCGTGCTCAGAAGTTCGTCACAAACGTGCAAGTAGGCAAACTGTAGGGCCAACTTGTTTGATATGACTTGACTAAAACGGTACAGGAGACCGAAACTTGAAAGAGCACGGATGAATCCGAAGGCAGAGAAAGACGGTCATCCCGCGCCTCTCTTTGCAGCGGAAGCGGACGGAAGGGTGAACTATATTGAGTACCACACTGCAGGTCGTCTGCACAACCAAAAAGAGGCACAAAAAAAAAAAACGTGGACGCTGTGAGTATTTAGAAGGAGGGTGGAACCGCTACATTGCATTTGGAAAGCCTGTCTGTAGCCGAACATCCGCCGCCATACAGACACCGAGGATAAGTGAATCCTCTTTTAGCGGTTTAAGTCGAAACCCGACAGACCATGGGGCGCCTCCGTTTTTTGTCGAGAGTGCCTGCTACTCCGCCGCGTACCGTGCTCGGTTCCGTCAGTGTCCCCTGCCGGAAAGACTCGGCAAACGAAGAACGACATTTTTACTACCTCACGTGGCCTTGTTCATTCATTCCATAATCCATACACGCTGGGCTCGGTTCAAGTGCCGATTTTAGGAGGACAGGAATTATCCCCTCCTCGGTCGCCGCCTGCCCGGAGCCTCACGGCGGAGCTGTCTGCCGCGAAGGTCGTTTGCGGCTCGTCTTCAGAAAGCCGGCGGCTTTGAAAGAGCTTAAGCTACGAAGATTCAGAAAAGGAAAGTGAGAGAGCAAGAAGGCAGCGAGAGTCAAAAGGCGACGAAAGAACAGAAAATTAGGGAGAAAAGCGGACAAAAAGGTGAGGGCGCCCGGTAAGCACTCAAGTGGTACCCAAAGCTCGTGGGGCTCTCGTCAGGGCCAGAAACTGGTCGTAAATGCGTTGCCTCCTTTTTGAAAGACACAGTGAAGGCGACCAGGCATTTTGAGTCGCGTGCATTATCGGCAAGCACTAGCTACATGTACGTGAAACCGTCGATCCGACGTCCGGTCACGCCAATACGACGGTCGGAGGCGAGGGTTTTCAACGCTCTCCGGTGCTGAAAACCCTCTCCCCTCGAGTCACATTCCGGCAGTCCGCACGTCGGACTCGGACGGTTTCGTCGTACATGTGTTTCGCGCTTTATTCTTCCTAACCCGCGTGGCTGTAGTGATCTGTTCGAACCGATCAAATGGATGCTATTTTTTCTCGTTGTGTCGTAGAGGAATTGGAACTTCGAGTTGATTTCGGAATGGCGCCTGTTGACATTAAATTTGAAGCAGGTCAAAATGAAGGCTGTTCGAATGCGAAATCTCGGGGGGGGGGGGGGGGACACTTGCAAGGGGCGTCCCCCTAGTCTAAGCACAAGGGAACTTGAAACCCCCTGCCCCCCCCCCCCCCCCCCCCCGCGATTTACGCCACTGCTCACAGCACACAAGTCCCTCCGCTTTTTGAGGTACCATTGCATTACTAACTCGTGCCAGCCACTGTCACAAAACAAATAAACAGCATACGTCACAAAAAAAGCAACACAAAAAAATATCGACGCTGAAAAATTAGTGCAAGCATCCACCCACAAACACTAGGCAATATTCCAAGCAGCCATTTAAAATGGCCGAGACAGCGGAAGTTGAAATTCAGATGCCGCGATCGTAACAAGTCGGCAACGTCACCGCTCTAACAGTCCCGTTGGAAGCACGGAACGGCATTTTAAGAGCTCTGTGTTCCTTCCTTTCATGAATTACCTGATGCATAGCCTCCATCTACGAGCTGCAGTAAACCTGACATATCGGCATGATGACATTGGCCGCCGAATTATCGTAACAGACTGGAGCGGCAGACAACAGATGAGGAGAGCCACGTGACGGCGCCCCGCTCCACGAGACGCCGACACACTCTACCGAGCGATGGGATGTCCGCTCAAGCTCTGGCGCTCCTTGCGCTACGCTTCTTCTCTCGTCAGCTTTGAAGACCATGTCTCGACACTGCAAAAGCTGTGCGCTGACGTCCAGGCTCTCCGGTAGAATGCTCTGTGCTACCAGATCCTCGCTCTCCAAATCTCCGACCGGAGCACTCTATGAGCTCCGTCGTCAAACTGCCAGGCTTTGTGAGTATAAGGAGGCTATGCCTGATCGCACAGTTAGATGGGAGATTTAAAAAGCACCGGCGTACGTTGCAATTACTTTCGTCGCTTCTGCCTGCAAAGATCTTGGAAAGCGGGGCAGCTCCCGGCGCTGAAGAGTTTTTGGAGCTCTATTCAGGCCTGGTTTTAGTTCCTGAACTCCAATGCGAGCTGCTCATATGGGCTGCCAAATGCAAGAGGGAGAAACGTGAAACGCCCGTCACGTCTGCGCTACAGGCGGTCGCCCTCTGTCCGGAGGCCCTATTCCCAAACGTCCATCGTCTCCTCAAGATCCTAGCGACTCTGCGCGTAACAACGGCGGAAGCTGAGCGCTCGTTCTCTTCACTACGACGGTTGAAAACATACCTGAGAGCGTCCACTTCGAATGAGCGACTGCTCGGTCTAGCGCTTTTGAATGTTCACCGCGACATTGAAGTTCAAGCGGAGGACGTCCTGGATATTCTTTGCCGTGAACGCAGGCGGCTGCATCTTAATGTGTAGGCGCTTGGCATAAATGAGATGATCAAGAGAGCCTGTAAATTGCTTTCTGAAATAACTAGTCAGCAGTTACTTTTTTATTCGTGGTAATTTCTAGTCGAAAGCACGTAATTCTGATCAGTACTCAAGGTGTGCGTGAGCGCAGCGCCACCCGTTGCTTACAGTGCAGTTGTTTTTACAAATCATTTAATATTACTTACATCACTGACATTGTTTTATATTATCACCATGTGTTCGTTTTATTATGTTCGCTTTGGTTTGATTGAACTATGTATTTTAGTGAGGATAGTTTGTTATACTTGGCCTTGAAATTGCCATCCTTCACCCCACAAATGTTTCGAAATATCCGTTCTCTATATATCTGAGATCAAGTTCCGCATCCCATCAAATAAACATGAATGAAGAAATATTGCCTATTTTATTTATTTGAGCATTTTCTACCCCACAAACACTTTTCCCGAAAGCATATAAGTTGGAGATAGTCCGCGCTCCCCTTTGCTCCATGCCCCGTGCGAAACCGACTGCGTGAGCAGGGGAGCGAGCAGGCCCCCAATGGGGAAGTTCGACCCCCCCCTTCTTGTCTACGCCACTGCTGAACATGCACTCGAGTTTTATTACTTTACAGACATTTCGTTGTCTCCTCATAGAGATTCAACCGAGATTTGTCATTGAGTAGTTGACATTAACTGGTTTGCGCCCTCTGCTGTTGAGGCACCCTGCAAGGACACAGCCGCAAATAACCGTGAGTACACTTTTGTCGCTCAGATTCATTTGTGCAAGAAATGGAATTTAAAACTTTTGACACCTTCGAGAGCATAGCGCGCATTATGATACCTCTAAGGTCCCTGACAAGGCGAGAAGAACAGAGAGGAGCTCCACTTGTCTCCCCTCAAGCTTGAGACTCCCCCTC
Organism: Ixodes ricinus; assembly: GCA_037355805.1. NCBI lineage: Eukaryota > Metazoa > Arthropoda > Arachnida > Ixodida > Ixodidae > Ixodes > Ixodes ricinus. Next base: position 90,055 of record JAZHYW010001888.1, on the reverse strand, counting down.
GAAGACGCTTCAACGTCTCGTGCACATCAAGCGCTGTCCGGTGGAAGGCATAGACTGTTGAAGGCCGGGTGTATCAAGGCACGCCGTTCTCACCCTGTCAATGACAATAATGACGTCATTGAGCTTATTATACTAGTTCTTCGTAAAAAAGAAAACAATAAAATGTTTTAAAGCGAGCAACTGTCATGCTTCGTCTTGTCCCGAGGGGTGCTATGCAGAGAAGCGATAACGTACCGGCTAGGAATAGCTTTTGTGGATTTAGCGACTGCACCGAACGATTATTGTTTGTACCAATGGTTTTTTACTCAGTGATAGAGTCCAATGACGTCGAAACACTCTTTATCATTTATCAAACTTCCGACGAGGGGGTAGCATGCTGGGAACGTTAATAAATGCTGAGGTGGTCACCGGCCAAATGGATACCGTTCACATGTAGGGTATATAAGGCGGTGGAGCAGTTACGTCAAGGGGAGTGTGATTAGTGTGTTGTAAGTGCCAGTCCTGGCTGTGCTGCCTCCTTTGTCAGCAAGGTCATATAGTCAAAACCATCAACAAAATGACGCCAGGCTGGTTTGCCACCCTCTGGTCCGTCCTTGACCGCCAAAGAGCCCATTGTCCTGAAAGACTAATTATCTCCCACGCCCTGACCGAAGGACACATCTCGAACTCTAGGAACTTCGCCTGTTCCCAACCCACATATAATTCAATGCACACTTCCACTCTCAGCTCAGACCAAAACAACTCTGGCGTTCGTGCAGTATAACAAAAAACAAATGATCCAATGTTTCGGGAAAAAGGACAGAGATAACAATTCGTAGACCGTGGCTTAGAAAAGAAAAAAAAACTTTTTTTATTGCGTTTTTACGGGCAACACCTCAAAAATGAAAACGCACAAAGAAAATTTTCATCGCGATTTTCACGGGATATTTGCGGACCCGGTGAAACACGTCCGTCGAAACTGCTCTGTCTCCCACACATGAGCGGTAAAGTGGAGGCTGTCCCAGTACAGTGTTTTCTTTTGTCCTTCTGCGGACACCCCCTGAGAATCTGCTTTTAAAATACCTGATGGCTGCTGCTGTCTCCTTAGAATATCTCAGCACGCGTGTCCGAGAGGTTTCTTTCTGCCCTCGCGAGGCAGTCGCGAAGGAAGCCCGCCTAGCTCTCGAAAAGAAGTTGTAGTGAGCGGGCTTTGTTCATCAGTATAGCTTCCTTCTGTGATGCTGCTCTGTAAAAATTTTAATGCTCTTATCTAAAAAGATAAAAGTGTAGTTGTGGGTGCTTTATGATGCTTGTGTCCGTTTCCTTTATGTGCTTCGTTTCCTCCGTGTTCCATTCTTTAAGGAATTATAACATGAAAATATCCAACAAATTGCAGGATTTTTTTGACGCAGTTGCAAAAACTTATATTGAAACACAGTTGCAAAATTTCAATTAAAATTCAATTGCAAAATTATACTGAAACACTATTGCCAAACATTATATTGAAATACAATTGCTACAAATTTAATTGAAACTTAGGGGCCAATATTATGCGACGATTCAGCAGGAACTTATAAGAAAAAAAATCAACTGAGTGTGAATTGAGACTCAACACTCAATTGAGCTTCACTCAATTGAGTTTCAATTGAGTGAATTCTTACACTTTGAATTAAAACTCGTTTCATTTTTATAAGGCTGTACTGTTTACTGCCGCTATAGCTAGATACCACAAAGAAACGGGTCCTTCGGATAAATAATAAATACACTGAGAGACAAGTATCTCGCGTGGACTACTCCCGCACAATGGAGGCGCGTCGAATGTTCGAAGAATGGCTAGAACCGCAACCGGCGCAGTATGACGACGCGTCATCGCGATCTTTCAAACTTTATAAGAACATATTTATGCAGAGGACACCGGAAAAAATGGCTCCAATGTGTCCGGTGCCTCTGCACGCATACAAAACATAGTACACAGGTGAAAAACAAGCAAGCACAATTTACCTATGTGCGCACTCCGTGCTTAGTTAAGCAATGGATACTAATATGGTCGGTAACGAAGTTGTTAAGCAGTATTGGCAAGTTATGAAAGAGAGAAAGAGAGAGAGAGAGAGTGAAACGCGTAATTAGTACGGAAATAAGAAACGATCCAGAAAATTGTGCGCCAAATACCGATGATAGATGGGCGTTCGGTCAAGTTTTAAAGAGAAGAGAAAAAAGCAATAAACCTCACGCTTGAAAATAAACACGGAAAGTATCGTCAATCTCGGCGTCCTCCATCGGTGCTGTACACGCAATTGACGGCTCAGCTTATTTCTACGGATCTCTTCCTTCTATTAGGGAGTTTTAGTAGATCGTATCGATCCCTTAAACGATAGGATGCATGCTCAAAGGCGTTGGCGGAGTGTCGGGAATCGTTATCGAAGTCACCGGAACGTTCGTAGTGAAACTCCCTAATTAACAATTAAGAAGCTTATCTTCGAGAACCGCCACACATCCTTTCCCTCTACGCCGCGCGCTGCGGCAACGCTAAGTTTAGCACCTGTCCTTTCTTTCCAGGAAGGGAAAGTCCAGTTCTGGCTTACCCCCTTTCCTTTCACCCCAAAAGGAAATAAACAAATAGAAACTATACAGGCGAGCTGGCCAGGAAGCATCATGGAAAATACAATAACTATCTCAGTATCGTGTCGTGTTGTCCGTTACTTTATCTTCCTCGTGTCAGGTAGCGTGGTAAACTTGGCCAACTTGGCCCGATAAAGAATGCTTATTCTCTCTCATCTCAAGGTTTAGATTGCGCTTTTCGCTCTCGTTTCACGAGGCCTCTTTTTGAGCAAAAATAAGGAGAACATCGTCTTATCTCGGAAGTCTCGTCGATAGAGTTCGAATGGCAGGATAGCTTAAAGGGAAGCTGAACTGAGTACTTTTGAAGAAATCTGAGTTAAGGGCGGACTTGTATAGCTTTTTGTCCCGTGGATTCAGTTATCGCTCTTTTCTTGGGCAGAAGAAAACGTAAGTCGATTATATCTTAAAAAATAGGTGCAGCGATTGCCGCCGGTCGTGCGGCGATCCTCTCTGTCGCCTGCTATCTGTCCAGAGAGTCATGACGTCATTGACGGGTGCAGTAGAGCACACAGCTCCCCCGCTGACGACGTTTTTCTCTCCGCCCTCGCGCTTTCATACCTTCGGCGCGCCGCACAGGCGGGTCTACGTCGACATTTTAATTGGCTATTACGACGCTCCTACTCCTAAGATTGAAAAAAAGAAAGATCAATTTTAAGGTGTCTACATTACAACTTTTACTGTTTGTTGGAATTCAAGGACCTCTTCAGCTCCCCTTTAATCGACTGCAGACCTAACAAAGTGTCGGTGTGCAGCTTTCCATCGCTATATATAAGAACGCCAACTTAAAGCACGTGCTCAGAGCACATCTCACAGCCCAGCAGACAAATTGGTGGCGGGCGGGTGGTTATTCAAACAACACCAACTCAGTCCTCTGATGTCACGGTGCCCCAGTGGGACGGTAAACAGCCGCACTGGTGTATGCATTCCTCGCCTCCCCTCAAGCGTTCACTCTGTTCAAGGGAGCCTGTCCTGCACTCTTAACCTTTCACAGACTAGATCGAACAACCATGTCCGGCGTCCATTTTTAATTTTGATGAAAAAAAATATTTTGCTGGCTCCACGCCCAGAAAAAAAAAAAACAATCCTTGTATATAAAAAAATTGTGTTTGCGAAAAAAATTTGTAAGCACCCTTTTAGTCACGTGCGCGTTTTGCGTATCGCGCGATGTCGGCTTCCCCAGAAAATGTTCTGGCTACGGGTCGAGAACTATTTACTGACAAATTAGGCATAAGAAAGATTGACGAAAAGTAATAATCACCGAGTATTAGGGTCGTTATTTTGAGAAAGGAAATCGGAAACACGGCACATTGCGCAATAACGCTATGGATTAAAAATTTTTTCTCCGTATCTATAAAAGCTAAGGTCTTCAAATTTTGCCAGTGTGTTTCCCTGTATATAGTTCATCTTTGTATGAAATATTGTTGTACTGATTAGCAGGGAGAAATTTACGAGAATTGGTCACACAGGGGCATTTAACGAAATATGCATTATTTTGAAAATCATTAAAAAAAGTTATCTTTAATATTCTTTGAACTCTCCGAGATTGACGTTTATGATATGTACTAACAGAATGTACAAGAAACACACTGCAATATTTGTGTGGCTTGGAAGTCATAAAGCGAGAAATATCGGCCAAATTGGCGCTAACGCCGTTGCCGTAAATTGGGAGTGCACATACCCGTTCTTCACAATGTTATTATTATTAAAAAGCGTAAAAAGGCTACGGGTGGTCAGGAAACGACAAATTGACAGCACATAGGTGAACGGTAGTTTTGAAGGGAAAATTACTAATACATTTTCGTACAACCGACCCAAAAATGCCCATGGGCCGGAGCGACCGGGAGGCGCCACCCTGTAACATGCTTCGCGGTGCCTCTTTCAACAGCCGGCGTATAGCGGCTCCGTCTACGCGACGTAAAGGAAGCAACCGGAACGACTTTGCAAATAATAATAATGATAATAATGACCTTTATCTGGACTTCTTGAGTCACGGGTGAGTGGGCAAAAGGTAAACAGACTTTACCTGTTAAGGCCCCCACCCTTATCCATCGCACAGCAGAAAAAAAGGATATGGTAATAACACAAACAGACCAACCGGTTGCAAGCATAGAAACATGTGATTAACATATGCACATTAAACAGGGAAACATGTTTTACAATAAAGTTTCAACTTGAATACACAGAAATATAACGGATGGCGGATGGCTAGACGCTTCTCACAAAACTACAAATGCAAATACAGAATACATATTCATTTATACATACATGCATTCATACACATATACAAAACTCTTCAGAGGCGTCCAAAATGTAGTGTTTGATGGTGTTCTTAAATCTAGGTAATGAAGTAGGAGATTTTAATAGCTCAACCAAACAGGGGTGTCAACCAAATAGAGCAGCCTACAACCTTGGCGGTAACATGATGTAGGAGGTAGGACGCCGCAGAACCTGAACCTGCGCCGCCTGTGAGCGCCAAAAGATCCGCCGCCGTGGAGGGCCGCACAACGCGTAAAAAATAAAAGATACTTAAAAGCAAAAAAAGAAAGGATTGTATTAGGCGTTTTTAGATAAGATCGAACGACCATGTCCGGTCGACATTTTTCTTTTTTATTAAAAGGTGTATGTTATTTGTGCAACCGCAAAAACATATTTGAAATCTTTTTTTGCTGAAAATAAACTTTCTCTTGAGGAACAAAATCACAAAGTCGCTTTCGGTATACGCGCACGTTTTTGCGACTTGCGTGAAACCGTCCCTTTGGATATTTGTAAACGAAAAACTGTTGTTGCCTTTCGTTTCTTCTTTCTTTTGGCCCACTAAACGATATGCTATTAGTAAAATACCAATGTAAATTTATCCCAGCCCGACATTCATTTCGTGGCCCCACGCCTTCAACAGCAGAGCAAAAGCTACGATGCAAAGAATGAGTATGGAGGGCGCGTGTATGGTGTGGCTTGCTAGAATGAGAAGGGCGTTTTCATTCTGTCCTCCCGTCCCGCCTCCTTCAACAACGCTTCAGCGTCTCGTGAAAAGCGCGGTGGAAGGCCAGACGTTCCAAAACACACACCCTTCTCATTCTGTCAGTGGCATTGCTTTCTAGCTGACTTTCGGACGCTCCCCCGAAGCAACCAACATGCAGTGTGCTGCGCAGATCGCACGCAGGGCTGTGCAGCTGTAAACGTTCAAATGGTGTATACAGAAACAATTTTCTACTCTAGTACAGTAGTTCTCAAAGGGGGGTCAGCGAGGACATTTTGGGGTCCGCGAAGCCCTCCTTGCCTCATCAATCAAGCCCGCAATAAAAGTTTTTTTTTTTTGTCAAATTGAGGAGGAACGTTCCAATTTTCGGGTGAGAAATTTGCTGGTATGTATGTCAATGAGATAAGCCTATTTGACACACCCCTTAGTAATATATATTTATTCAATCAACATCCTAATTCAACTATACCTTTCCCTTGCCTCCACCACGCCTGGGGTCCTTCATCATCTCGGCCGGTCCACAAGGGGGCCGCGAAACATCAATGGTTGAGAACCCCTGTTCTAGATTGTTCTGGCGGTGCCGGGCTGCAAGGGCTCTCGCAACGAATCAGGCTGTGATCTACGCTGCCTTGGTTTCTTGGGAAAGGTTCAAATTGCACAGGTTGCAGCGCGTGCTGTACGTCGATGCCACGCTTACTTGGAAAGTTGCGACACAGCATTGAATAGAAATGAAGCGGACCGAGGACAAAGCCCGACGGTATGAGGCTCCACTCCCTGCGAAGCGTGCGCTTGCAGCTGGGTTGGCAAAGAGCACCCCCTGGAGCCAATCGGAGCGAAGCACGTGACAACTCTCCGCAGGAGGAGCGCACTCCAACGATGCGGTGCCACGTGCCTCGCTCCGACGCGCTGATTGGCTGACCGGCCGGCCGCCCTTCGGGGCACGCTCCGGTGGCGCCCGACCGTTCCCGAGGATTGCATGGCAAACTCCACCAGGCGGTGCTCCAGTCTTGGACGTCCTAAAGCCCCACTATCCTGGGAAAAGTGGCGCCATTCTTTGAACTAGCCGCGCATGCACACTATTGGCCGGTCGTCACGTGACATCTGGCTTTCGGTTTTGGACTTCCGGTCGCCATGAATTTCCCAAGATGCTGCTACGCCGCAGCTGACAGGCTGCTGCGCCTGTAGAAAAGTCGACCGGAAAGCTTTTCGGTGTTCCCTCTGGAACGGAAAATGAACCTCGGAGGAAGATCTTGCTTCACCGAATCGGTCGAAAAGCTTCAAACCGACGGGCGCCGCAAAGTTATGCGAGGTGAGTGCTCTGTATAAAGCTCACCAGCATGCAAGAAGACAGCTGTTCAGAGCGAGTCAATCCACCGTAAACGCGAGCGATGTAATAGCGAGCACAACATTGCAAACTTGGCATGCACGGATGGGGGATCGGTGGCCGAGTGGTCCAGCGCACACCAGCTCGGAGCACGTGGAGCGAAAGCTCGCGCTGCAGAACCCAGGATACTGGGCTCAATTCCCGCCCCTGCCCGTTTCGATCTGGATGAGCATCGTACCGGCGTGCGGTCGTGTATCACTACTGCGTGGTGCACGTTAAAGACCCCAGGCTAGCGGTTTGTACTGCACTGGCTAAATTGCTCATCTACAGCTGGGAGACCCGTCGCCCTTGGAGGCAGACCAAGTTCTAGGCTGTATAAACATACACACAACCCAATTTTTCTTGGCATGCACGGACGCCCGTGCCGTGGAAGTAAAGGCCCCTACGCTCAGTTGCGTTTGAGAGCGTTTGACTGCGTTGCGTCGAGAAACGAAAGTGAGTGACCGGCACATCTGTGCTTCGTATGAAGCGTGGAATCCAATTCAAGGAAGTGCTTGGCATGCGACAAAAGAAGTATGGATGTCCTGCGTTCTCGCAGTCGCAACGCAATGAAACGCTCTCAAACGCAACTGTGCGTAGGGGCCTTAAGTCGTTCAAAGTGCTTGCGTGTTACGTGCTCTGCGTACGCCTACATTGTGTTTCGCGCACATAGCTTGCAACACTGCCGCGGCTGCGGACCCGAGCATGTGGATGTATCTATACTCCGTTTCAATATAAGTGCGAGCGCAGCCAGTGCGACAAGCACGAGTATGTTTTCTCTGACGACGCTCTTACTGGACGAGCGTGTGTGCTTAGCCCGCTCAAAGTGCGTTCGCTCTCGTAGTGTCAATAGGGTCTCCTTCGCTCGCAGTCTTATTGAAACAAAAACGCAAGCAAATAAAACATTTGAGATCAACCCTACACTCGCGCGAGCAGCTTTGACAGCGCAAACTTTACGTGCAGGTCTTTGGCAGGCTAACCTAGGATCTGCAGAAACGGGCGTTTGAGGTGGCGTTACATGATGTGCTCTCGACTAAAATCCGATCTCTTCAATCCATTACAGGACCACTTCAGTATCGACCAATTCAAAACACTAATCATGCAAAACAAAGGAGAGCAACAAATTGAGGAAAGATGCTCTCCCAAACATTTCTTTTTTCGTTACCTTCAACCAAGAGAGTAAACCACCACTGCAAGGGAACTGGAAATGTAAGTGGTATGTACAACATTTCACAAACCATTTTTTTTTCTTCAGTAAGACACGTTGCATCAGTTTTACAATACAAATTCGATGCACAAACTGATGATTTTGGATGCCTCATTTACAAAATGCAGTTCCATTTATTTGTTTTGGTTGGCTCCCTAAAGTCCCCGAGGCACCCCCAGCAAAACCTGAATAGTACACCACAAGGCAATGCCCACAGTACTGAAACATCCCCAGAACAGACTGCTGCAGCAACCGCAGCTGCTCTTTAGTTTGGCTGTCCGATACTGTTTCTTGGTCGACCAAGGCACACCTACCACTAGTGCCATCTCTGTCCATTCTAGGAGTGTGTGTCCTCCGGAGGGCCCCAGCAAGGTCCAAGCGGAGCTTTTCCCTCGGGGCAATCTGCCGCAGTGACCGCAGCTGTTGGTGAGTTTGGCAGTCCGATACTCTTTCCAGGTCAACTGAGGCTCACCTATCACTAGTGCCGTCTTTGTCGATTCTAGGCAAGTGTGTCCTCCTGAGGCCCCCCAGGAAGTTCCAAGCGGTGCTGTACAGAACCTAACTTTCCCAGCTTCCCTAGAGCAGCCTGGTTCGGCAACCCCCAGCTGCTGGTGAGTTTAGCACAATGATACTGTTTCCAGGTCGACCGAGGCACACCTACAACGACTGTCGTCTCTGTTCATTTATTCATTCTAGAAGTGTGTACCGTCCCATGGCTGCCTGAACAAGGTCTGAGCAGCGCCCTACAGGCCCTTGCTTCTCCAGCTTGTCCTGGACAGATTGCCGCAGCAACAGCTGATGAGTTTTCATTTTCGACTGCTGTTTATTTCCTGGCAGAGTGCAGACAGTTACACACTGTTACTTACATCCGATCTTATTGTCTCACTGTTAGCCACTTGACAAGACTAAATAATAATCTTTTTTTTTTCTTTTTCAGGCACACTGTTTACACTTGGCATCAGGCAGTATCATCAGAATGCCAGTCTTTCTGGTGTACTGATGAATAACAAAGAGCTACAAAGACAACTATATTCAATGCAGACAAACACTGATATTGGCGCAACGACAGGAGTATCAGTTGCAACGTGAAGAGAACAATTTAAAATTTGGACTTAAGCGCTTTCTCGTTGCAGATCAACTTAAGTGTCTCGAAAAGTCCACTATGAAGAGGACTGCATGAAGTAAAGGCATCCTCGAGAAAGTTTTTAGGATTCATCTTTCTTGTGGTTCCCATGGGTTCAATGTGGTACTGGGGAATTGGGGTAGCTTTTGCCTGTAGAACGCACACTTCATTGGCATCTCCAGGACTTCAAGTTCGTGTCAGACATAATGCACAAGCTGATGGATTCTTTAGCATACAAGGTGAGTCAAACTTGCAGCATATAACACACTCGTGCATCCTTATCTTGAGTATGCATCTGAAGTCGGATACCTGCAGACCCGTCTCATCAAGCAGCTCGATGTTTAACCCCATGTGGTTTGTACAATTTATTGTCTTCAGGTGTACCGTACCAGTAACAGCATTAGGAGGTGTAATGGCTTTAGAAGTATTTTATGATATGTAAAAGTAACTGCACCTGTCAGTAAAGCTACCTGCACATTTGTGAAGTGTTAAGAAAGCATTTTGATGGTGTATGGTGTGTCTTCGTGTCATTTATCTTCTTTTCATTCTGTGATCTATTTTGTTATGTACTCGGCATGTGTTCTACTTGTAGTGCACACTCCTGCCATGGCCTTTTACTTGGCTGGCAGTTGTGAAATAAATAAAATTGTGACTGATTTTGTTCTTTTTAACGTCATCTGTGCTTGTGTATTTTCATGGAGATTTCAGGGCTTCCACTCCTGCGCCAATTGCGCCATTTTGTGCCAAAGAGGTTTTCCTGCGCCATCCTGATAAAAATTCGCAAAAATGCCCGAAATTGCGCCACACTGCTCCAAAATCGGGTGATGAGATATTGTGCGGCGTCTCGCGCCAACTGTCCTAGTCAAGGTAAACTTCACTGCAACCAACCGGAGGACACCTAGGCGCTTAGAATCGTCAAGGGCAATGCTGGAGCGTGCCCAGGGACTGATCAAGGCTGGATTGGCTTGCAGAAACCTGGAGGAAATTGAATCTGAGCAGGTGCTTTTAGCCGAAGCAAACGCAAGTCTTGCTGAAAATATGACCAAGTATGCAGGTCTGAATGAAAAGCTACAAAAACTTTAAAGAGCAGGCTTTTGATAAACTCATGGTGTTTGAAATAAACCAGGTGATATATGTTAGATGAGCAGTTCGATAAGCCCTTTGTGTTTGAAGTAAGCAAGGTGTAATAAGTTAGATGAGCCGGTTTGTCATTAATTTTATTGTGAAGATAGTGCCTCCTAGTTTCTCGCAAACTTTTTCTGAAAGGTGTTGATTTTCTCATTTTCAATGTCTTTCTGCGACCAATATATCATACTTATGTGAAAAACTTAATAATGTAACATTTAGCGGCATCGAAAATTGTCAATGTACACCTATCTTCTCTTAAGTACTAGACTTGGTACACAGGTGCTCAAAAGTTTGCCGAAAAATTATATTTAGGTGCTCCAGAGTGCTACGAAATTCACATTATGGTGCTCCAAAATGAATATTTTGGTGCTCCAAACTGCTCCAAAATTAATATTTGGGTGCTCCAAAAATTGCTCAAATCTGGTCTCGGCGGTACCACCACTGAGATTTTGATCTCGCATTCGCTTGTTTTGCATTCTTCTCAAGATGAAATTTGAATTATTTTTTGCCTCATTCCCTTTACTGAAATAATCTGCAATTGCTTGACTCTTTTCTCAGATTTGATGGAGACTCCAGAGGCCTTACCTGCATCTACAAGAAGTAATATGTAGGAATATTAATATGCTGAATAGATAACTTTCAGGCGTACATAAAAATTGTATAAAAATAAAATTCGTAAGCACTCGATTAAGGTGCTGAACCCGAGCGCGGGTTCCCCAGTCTGCACCAGGTTTCTAGCCTTAGGACGGTAGCCCTAAGGCCCCTGTATACTGAAAGGTAGCGCAAACCATTGTCTGAAATGGGAAAGAGAAATTTCTCCTCGCCGATGCCCTTTCCCTCTCAAAAGTTCTCTTTCCCCTCGCTTCAATTGGATCGGGCGCGACACGTGACCGTTGTCTTCCCATGATCCCGCGCGATTCCGTCGTCTGCTCGAAACCAACGCCATCACTGGGCCAGGCGTAGCGGCGGCTCCGTTGTTCGCGGCCCGGCAGTAGGTTTTTTGATATTTTACCACAACCTCGGCGGCAACGCGATGCCATCATGCTGCGCTGTAGATTGCACAAACAGCATTGCGAAAGGAAAGAACCTTTTTTGTCGTCCCGACGGGAAAAGAAAATCTTCAACGGCGAAGACAATGGCTCCAACGGATCGGTCGAAAAAGTTCCGAGTGCCTCCGAGGGAGACTTTGCGAGGTAAGTCACTGTCAAACTCTGAATCGTATTACCTGTCTCTTTCGGTCTCGCCGATGAAGATCGCGTAGTACGATCATGAGACGAGACAAACACGGAACTATATTACCGGCACGAAGGACTTAGACACGTCTTTTCACGCGTATTTGATCATAGAAACTGACTCGCTCACTCTTAGCTCGCTTGCATTGAGTCGGCCGAGTTGAGAACGATGCGTGAGAGACTAGGGTGCCACTAAAATAAAAAAGATTGTAGTATTACCGCGTGCATCTTGCGTCAGTGAAAGGAGAGTCACCAACGATCGAGCACCTCGCGATTTTGTTTGTGCAACATATTTCCGCGATCGGTACTTCACAAATGGCAACTAAAGATATGCGATGCTGCATTTATTTTTCAGGATCACTTCACGAACGATCAGTTTGTACCAGTGATCTTGGCAAAGACTGGTTTCAAGAAACTCAAGCCATATGCAGATCCTTCCATTTTTTCACACCGACCTCTTCCGAATGTGCAATATTTTGCCTTGTAGCAATAAAATTTTCTTGTCTTCATCTTTGTATGTGATTTGTCTTTTGTGATTATTAAAACATCAATTATTGACACTAAAAAAATTGCTCTTGTATTTAAAAGGCTTTGCTGAAGGATCTCTCTGTCTTCGTTTTGTAACTCACGCAGTAAGGTACGCCCGCGGGTGTGGGGCAAAGCTTATGCGCTTTGAGAGTGAACTCAAGGATGTACCTTGCGCGTGAGAACGTCAAAACACTAATATATGTGATAAATGAGAAACGTGCTGGCAAGGCAACCGAGCACACGCTATTTTTCATTTTAACGGAGGGGATACAAGTGAGTGTATTTGATTATTTGACGTGTAGTTTTATGCACGAGGCGCGTATACAGCAGACGTCGCATATTCCACCGCGCGCATGTGCACAGTTGCAAGTAGTATTTGACGCTTATAAAATCTGTATGAAGTAAACCAAGCTGCTGAACTGACAAAACGATCGGTGATGCTAAAAATTACCGAAAAGTAGTGTTTTACACGCATAGTGGTGTCATTTATTTGCCTAACTCCAGCGATGCCGATTCTCCAAACGCACTTCGTTCAAGATACTAAACCGTTTTGCGGTTTAGTATCTTGCGGGCGTGTGCCCAATTCATGCTCAAAGCGACGGCACGAGCTCCCGCTAGCAACGCAGTCCTTGCCCACGAAACTCTATTTAGACGCAGGGAGAGGTGCATTCTATCGTGTGCGTGCTCTCAGCTTTTGCTTCAATAAACGGGTAAACGAAATATATTTTCGCAGTGCATGCCGATGTTCCAAAAAACTCAAATGCTTTTTTTATTTTTTTATTAATCGTTTGCGTTTAGCGGAATTGGAGAAAGCTTGTCTTCACGCCCGAGCGATTCCAACTCTGCTCCTGCTATTATATTTGCCGATAGAGACGTCTTCCCGAACTTTATAACTCCAATAAAGGTGCACAAACGCTAGTTTCTTCATGTTAGAAAACAAAACTCTCTTTATATTAGAAAAAAAAATCCAGTCCGCCGTATTCAATAACATGAACGGCCAGGCACCCGGTTGTGTCCGGCACACAGGCGCGCGCCGTCGCGCGCGTTGCGGGCCCAGCTCAGACATGGCGGCGGGGGGCGTGGCGCGGACATAGGGCGAGGAGGATTGCCGTCGATGGAAAGGAGGAAAACGAGGGGGAGCGCTGCCCGGAGCGCCCAGCGCTAGCGAACGCCACCGGCGCCGCGCATGCGCGATGGGGGTGTGGGCAAGAAGCTCGCCGTCGCCCATAAACAAACCATTGAAATGCGATGTTGTCGGCGTCGGTGTGAGTCCCCCTGCCCTTTTTCGCGTTGGAATTGTTGATTTTACGTCTTCCTGGCAATGTCTGACTACTTGAGCGGCGTCAGCGAAATTAACGAGGCTCGTTACACCGCAAAACTTCGCGTGAATAATCTGACATGCGGCGATTCATTCCGCGTGGACGCCGCAAAATGTACGCTAAAGCCTGATTCACATGATGAGATTTCGCTCGCAATTTTCAGTAGCGACGTCGCTCGGGCTGCAAAAGCGTGAACCGTAGCTGAGATGGTCGACGTCGATACTGAAAATCGCAAGCAGAATCCGGACCAAGTGAATCAGGCATAACAAGTCGGTGATGGCCACTGGTAACAATGATCAACATCTCTTTATATCTACTGTTTACATCGAGCCTGCTTACCAACCTTGAAACTTAAGTCTTTTGAGGCCTGCACTTACTTCTTATCGCAAGTACCGGGCCCATGTTTGGTCTACGGGCCGGTGTCCTCTAAAAGAGCAGACGACAAGCAGAAACGTTTGAAAGCAGCAGACGACAGTTCGAACGATCAGGCGGCCGTTCGAACTTGAAGACGCACTGAACGTAGTCCGCAGGTGGTCCGTACAACCTGACGGTTTTCCGGCGTTCATGTTGGAACAAAACAAATAAATCTGATGACCACAAGTATCCGTGAATTCAACCCAAAGTGCTTCCCGCCCAAGCAAGCGTGGTCCGACGGCGTCTGGTTTTCCCTTTTCACGGCACATATTCACGTTCTCGGACGAACCGAGCACATGAAAACTGACCTTCAAACCTTTCTCGACTCTTTTGGTACAGCCCCAGTCGCGGCATTTTGACGAGAAGGCAGGTTTTTGTCTGGTTCCTTTCAAAACAACGCAGGAATACACGTCTGGCATGGGCACTTCCGCCCACAGCCCCGGACCGGAAGTGCGTCCGACGCGCCACCACCGCGCCGTGACGTAACAGAGATGAGTTCGTGTATACAGGGGCCTTAGGTAGCCCAGGGGTCGAAAAGCAGCGTTAATGTTAATCATAATTAAACCTGGATTCTTTTTTTTAGTATGAACGAATAACAAAAAAGATACAGACACTGATAAAATTACGGAGTAACAAGACTAAACAAAAACGGAAGTTTCATTTCTAAAAACGGTTTCATCAAATAAAATAACAAAAATAGTATTTATTACGCTCGGAAGAGTAGCGGCACCGCGTAGCCCCGTACCGAGAGGCCCGCGGTGTCGCAAATTTTTACAGCATGCACAGAATGCACACGCACAGAAATACGTAGCAATTTTTATCATTACTAGTACTGCAATCGGCTTAAAAATGCTAGCTTAGCGTCAACCACATCAACGCTTTTCCGATTAAAAAGAAAATATCTTGCTTTCTAGGCCGCCAAATTGTTTTAGCGCCCGTAGGCCAAACCCTCCCGAAAGCTCGCCGAGGACACATTAAAAATTAGTGAATCATTTGAAATCGTGGAGAATATAATCGCAATTCGGCGGTTCGATATGATGATTTCGAGCGACTTGCAATTTCTGTGAAGCCGAACACTGGCGCACTCACGAGACACTGACATAATACAACTCGGTAGGGACGATTATCCAAAGCACTTTCGGGATCCACGGTTGGTCGAACAGATCTAGAGCGGCTTCAGGACGGTCAGATCCGAACACGGGCTCTAAATGAGGTCCTTGCCACACTTATATGACGAGAAAAGTCCACACGATCGGCAACTCGCCCGCTCCAGCTGACCGAGACGCTTGGGAAATTCCAGAGGGCGCCTCCGTCGCAAACCGGAAGTTAGAGGTGGGGTAAGGAGGGTTTTTTGAAAGAGAAGGGAAGAGAATGCGCCACTTTTCCCCGATTCGATTCGACAAAAACAACAGAACATGCAGGCAAGCAGGTGAACTTTCTACATCTTGAAAACCCGAGACCAAGGGACGCAAAGAGGGGAACAGGCTTCTGTGTGTCACCTTTTCTATACCTCGGTCTCGGATTTTCCAGATGCGGATTTGATAAGTGTGAAGTTGTTTGGCGTCCCTGTCCTTGGGCCAAGAGTAGATGTCGCTCAATCATCTGACTTAACAATAACAAATAACTTTTCTAAAAAAAATAATCCAACAAAGCTTTTTGAGACATCTGCCATAACCTGTACTAGCAAAAGTAAGTGAAATATAAACTAGCACAGTAAAATGTTGGACGAGTTTGTTATGTATGATTACGACAAAACAGTGCGATAAAAAAAAAAAGAAAGCCGTTTACAACTCCCTGTAATGCCGGATTGGAGCGCAGCTCTTGAGGAGGGGGAAGGTGCGGAGGGGGGGGTCACGTGACTCAGGGGGTCACGTGACCTCGGGGGGGTCACATGACCTCGGGGGCCACGTGGCCTAGGGGTCACGTGGACCTTGGGGGTCACGTGACCTGGGGGTGACCTTGAGGTTACGTCGACAGCTGACCCCGACGCCGCTCAAGCCGGAAACGGGCGCCTAAGAGCTGCGCTCTAAAACGACGAAGGGCAGAGAAGAGTCTCAAACGGAGCGCTGCGTCTGTGTACTCCTTCTGTCCTTTGTCGCTTTCAGCTTGCGGATTTATCGTAATAAACAACTATTTTCTTTTCCGAAAATTTGCAGTGCAAAGGAAGGCTGGCTGTGATATATTCTACATGCTATATATATATATATATATATATATAAAAAGAAAAGCTGGAAACTTGCCTTGAAATTGGCTTTTTCTCTTCCAATCAATTTATCAGTGTTGTTGATGTCTTTTCAAACTCATTTGCCAGTATAGTATCTCCATGTCACGGGCTTAAGCTGAGCCACTGAGCTAGTTGGTTCATTGCTTTCGCTGGGCCAGCTGAACTAAGATTACACAGCAGACAAAAATCCCCATTCGCACTGCTGGTGAATGGTGTTTTTTGTGTGTGGTGTAATCCTTGTTCAGCTGGCTCATCGAAAGAATGTATCTCAAGCAGAGTTGAACGACCAAATTCACTATGCATCACCATCCTCTTCTTGTTAAACAGGAAATTCCTGAAACGAAAACAAGTGTTTTTCAACCTAATTATCACTCAGTTCTCACCCACTTTCATCCAGCATAAAGATCGATAGAGATTCAACAATGGCTACACTAAAAAATTGTCACCCCGGGGCACTCGATGGCAAAAAAGCAACAACTAAATAGATATATAGAAGTGACGGCCGGCACGCCGTCATATTAATACTTTTTCAATAAGTAATGTGCGGTCCCAACCGGGGCGGTGAAATTCGTCATTCAACTCTAAACGGTATGTGCAAATTTGGAATAAAAAACCGAGACCGGGAACAAACAATATGGAGAAATTATTCTTCCGGCAGTCGGGAGAATAATTTCTTTTTAAATTGTGGGACCAGCTGAACCTACAGAAAAAATGTGAGGAGAGATAGGAGAAAAGACATGCAACCGTTGGACTACCTACTATTTATTGATCCTCCGCTTCTTCTTCTGCCGCTGTTTTTTTTTTCATGTCTTCTTCCTTTTCTTCTTTCTTTGTCTTCCTGTGCCATCACGGGCATTTGCGCTTCGCAGGAACATCTTTTCACTTTCCTGTAAGTCAATTAAGGGTGAGCTCACGCAGTTGTCTTTTCTTTTTCTTTTATGCTTAAGGCCTTAAGTATTTCTCAGGACGGCAAAAACGATCTACGAAAACTCCCTAACGTTGGTTGCGATGCATACCAAGGAGCACTATCAACCAGTGGCGTTGCCTGGAATTTTTTTCGGGGGGGGGGGGGGGGGCGTTGAGGTAGGTGGTGTTGGTTGAGATAGCTGGGATGTCTATGACTTGGGGTGCGGAGAGGAGGAGGGAACGAGGGAGGGGGGGAGGGGCAAATGCATCTGTATATTACAAGGTCGGCAGCACCCCCCCCCCCCTGGCTACGCCCCTGCCCTCAACCGTATTGTGAACTTGTGAAGACGCTCCACAAAATATTTCACACGGGCATGCACAAAATAATTGCTGTCAAAATTCATAGGTATTTCAATTTCTTTCGATGAAAAACACATTTCTCAAGTTGAATGAAGTTACGCACGTCGTTAGAACGCTGGTATCCACTGGCACGATGGTAGCAAAGTGAAAAAAAAAACATAATTTTAAATTGAATGTTACACGACCATACAGAAGGCAGCATATACTGATATACTGTATATAGTGCCAGCTGAACATAAAGAGGGATTAGGAAGAGAGAAGAGAGAGAGAGTGTGATCTTTAATCCTTCTTTTATGTTCAGCTGGCACTATATATAGCGATGAACCAACTAGCTCAGCTTCCAACCGTCGAGAGGCTGCAAGCGCACTCAGCTGCCGCGATCATGAACAGAAGCACGATAGAACCTGGTGCCACTCAGTTCGTGGACGCAGCCATGGGCCATTCAGTGCTCACGTGTAGTTCATGTTTGAAGGGGAAATTGGTGAGGAGGATGAGAAAGAGGCAAGGGAGGATGAAGCTACGTGGCTGACGTCATGCCCTATCCGTGTGTATTCTGGTGCCTGCAACGTGTCTCCGACTGGTGTCGTAAGGTAACAGCGCAAGATGAATCCCACAAAACGACACACAGGAGGCGAGTGATCTTGCGTTGTTACCTTAAAGGGACGGTGCAACAATTTTCAGACTTTGGCCAATTAACTGCGGAAATTAATCTGCGTCACCTATAAAACGAAAAGCGGAAAACCGTATTTTGTTGCGAGCGCTGGTTCTTATTTAACAAAAAATGAAACAAATCGGAGGTCAAAGTGCCTCTCAACTCTCGACTTTCGAGTGACGTACTCTGGGGGCTCACGTGGTTTTTCCTTGGGTCCTCTCCTCAGAGACCCCAGCCGCTTCCTCCGCGATTGTCGACTTATAAAGGATTAGCATCGTCGAAGGTCACAACGAGCGATGGACACAAAGGACGGTTCGCCACGGGGCTAACGGCGAGCAGCAGCGGAGGGGGACAGGGTTTGTTCACTTCCGCATATAAACCCAGAGACGCTGTCATTTTAGTTCCCGTAACAACGACAGGCAACTGCAGATCGGCAAATGATTCTTTTTTTTTTTTTTGCTTTGCTTTGCGATTACGCAGCAGAATAGCAGTTTTTCGGGAAAATGTGACTTTTTTCGGTCACTTGGGCTTGCATAAACAATATAAAAAATGCAAACAGCCAATTCTTTCAACATTAAAATTGTTGCACTGCCCCTTTAAGATATGGATGACGAACTCGCCCAAGTATCCCCTTTACCGACTGGTGTGCTTGCCGCGTCCAAAAAAGTGGTCCCTGGATTTCCGGCCGATGACGATCCTGGCGGCGTCCCTACAGGGGTGCTGGATGGGGCAGACGCCTGTTCTGCTGCAGGTCGCTCTCTGGTGTTGCGGTGTTGACAGTCCATTGAAGCTTCGGCAGCCAGGAGTTGGGACGCCGTGACGACACTCGCGCTCGCTCGAGCTTTGCGCCAGCATTTCTACGGCCAACCGCCAGGATCGCCATATCCGACAGCATGACATTCCGGCCTCTGCGACCACTTTGATTGCATGGGCGCAATGGGACGCTAAACAAACCAGTCGAAGACGCGTTCCAGGCGGTGTAGTATTAGTAATGGTCAAATGGTGCAGTAAACTAAGTAAACCAGAGTCCTAGAGTAAGGGGGATTCGATTCCCCTGGTAACACCGTAACAGTGTACCGTGGCTATGCGAAAGTGCTGTGCCGTTGTGAGCAAATGCAGACAAAGAGCGGTCCACACAGAGCGAGCTTCGAAGCCCCCAAATCTCGGGAGCTTGGAGTCTCGAGAACGTTTGGTTTGGTTCTGCCCACTCGTGTCGACGAATTTCACAGGTCGTTTTGGAGCGCGCCGGGATCGACTTTTCTGGAGCGAGCCTATTTCACCGAGCGATCGGGATCGAGACGGACGTGTTCCACTGGTCGTTTGGGATTAGCTCCCGCTCCAGATCTCGATTTAGATCCGAGAAAAGTCGCTCCGACGATTTCGGCGGATTCAACCGGAAGCCAGCCGGGCCAGCCCTCGGCGCACACACGTGACTTCCTTTCTCGCTGGGCCTTTCGCCTGATCTCGCCCATCTCGCTTCGAAAATGGCCGCTTGCTTACCCTTAGAAGGTTTAATGCGGCAAAACCTTGAGAAGGTTTTGCCGCGCTACGAGCTCCCTGAGCCACTCCTGCCGCTCGTGCGTCGAACACGTGTAAGCGCCGCGATTGCGAAAACGTCTTCGAAACGACCGCGGCGGCAGCGGAAAGGGGATTCCCGGGCAGGTTGAATGACGGGAAGGCATCCGCCGATCCCGGAGCAGTGGTCATGTTCCACGGGGGATCCGTAGGCGGCGCGACCCCGTTCGGATCGTGTGCTCCCTTCCGGATCTGGTCTACTGATCCCTGCGCGCTCCAAAACGCCCAGTGGAATTCGCCATTATAGTGTCGACAGCCCTCTGGCGAGAAGCGGACGAGGGCTGATGATCTGTGTGCGATGAAGAAGACGAGTGACACGCCCGCTCGGGCACTCGAAGCGTCGTTGAAGCCAGCAACGATAGTACGCGCTATTATTATTATTATTATTAGAGTACATTATCATCATCACTCACGCGTCTGCACGCTTCACTTCGTCTTTTATTTCTAGCTTTTGCGGATAGAGCCCGCATTTTTCTAAATCTCTATAATGGGCACGGACGCAGAGCCGCTTGATCGATTTGACCCAAGTCCGATGCGAAATGAGTCTTCGCTAATATTTTAAATCCGAGCAGTCATTTCGCCGCGGGCTCGGGTCGGATCGAGGGGTCGATCCAACCTACGAGCTCTCTGCGTCTTGGTCGTCTGCGTCGGTGCCCGCTAGTTTTCGCGCAAACGGTGCGACGCTTCGAAAGATAACGCAATAAAGTCCACCACCACAATGCATCCTTAGGAAAAAAATTAGACTAATAAATGTCAGCTGGCTACGTGTTCCGGCTCAATTTACAGCCTATGCCATCTTATACGTGTTCCGGAAGGTCTTTGAATTATCCCGCCAACAGCGTGAGTTTCCCGCTTTTGATAACACTACAGCCTCTCATGACTTCACCGTGTCGTGATTTTTAGCACGCGTTCCGGAAGCCGGGCATCTCAAAGATCCTAATTTAGGAAGTAACGGTTGGGGTGCAGTGTAGCTCGTGAATATGGAGCATATTCGCCAACCCGACACGGGTTAAAGGGGTGCGGAAACGAAATTCCAGCGCTCATTTTTGAGCTTTAATGCGTTGCATGCTGCACCGTAACCTCAAAAATACCAGTCTCTTGTTTAAAGGCACAAGAAAACTAATTTTAAAGCTAATTAAATGATCTTTTGTTGTGCACCTGGTGGATGCATGGGGAGCCTATTTGGGAGATAATTTAGCAACATTGGGGAACTTGCTACGTAGTCATGACTTAGCAAGTTCCATCGGAGCAGCGCCGCCCTTTGGAATTCAACATTTTCTTTCAAAGCTTGTCTCCTCCATCCACAAATCGCGCATTGTACCAAACAGTTCAAGAAGACGGACCCTCATTTGTGTACCCGGACACATCCATTCTCCCCTCAGCGACGTAGACTTTCCATTTTCCCGGGGGGGGGGGGCAGGCTGAGAAGTTCTCCGGTTGGGGGGGGGGGGTGCTCTTCCGCGCAAGTTCTTTTAGACCGGAAATTATCAGTAGTTCATTTTAGGGGGTACATTTTACAGCGGTATGTATATCGCCATGTGTCCGTCGCTGTGTGTCAATGTCAATCACCGTGCAAGCGTAGCCGTGTGTTCATCGCCGATACCACGGCGCATGCGCCGGCGACCGCCCGCTTGAGACGAGAGCGTGAGACCAAGCGGACGTAAAAGTGATCGATGCCGCGTTACCGTCTCGCCAGGACTGGAGATTGAAGCTAACGAAAGCACGCTGGGATTCCATTTCGCATCTATTTTGTCAATAAGGGCAACCTGGGCGTTATTTTGCTTACATGCCACTACTAGAAGCTCGTTACATGGCGCGTAAACAGCGTCTCGGTAAAGATCATGGCCAGGGGGCGGCTCGCCCCCCCCCCCCCTTGATCTCACCAGGGGGCATGAGCCCCGATGCCCTCCGTAGTCTATTCAGCAACTTTCAGCGATGGTGGTACCGCGTTGCGGTGAGAATCGCGCACCCTAGCTCCTGGATGATTGGCCTCATAACAACTGGCCTTGGTTACACCTTGCATGGCGTGACAGGAACGATAACTGCAAGGCTCTCACACTGCCCGATATAGCTTAACTAGAATTACTTCTACGCGTCGCAGACCCAGCCTCGTACCACTATTCTACGACGATCATCCAGATGACAGCCATTTTGATAGGCGACATTCACTCGCGCCCCCCTATAGACCGTTTTACTGAAAGAGGGCGAGAGAGAAAAGGGGAAAGGGCTACCGGCGCTTTCCTCCTTTCTGATTGTGTAGAAAGAGTGAAAGTCCCGGATGAGAGGCTCGGCCGGTGTCGGGTGACTGCTGTGCCCCAACTTCGTTCGCGCTTTCTTTTCTGTTTTAAACTCGCACAACTTAATTAGAGCCACGGGTTTGGATGGCAACAGTCCCCGGTCATCGGGACACCATTGCGCGGTCATAGGGTGCACGAATAACGACAGAAAGCGTCGAATACTGTCCGAGGACCTATGTAGCTTGCAAGGAATCCGGCAAGGCGAGAGCGGCTGCAATGTCTTTAAGCTTCATCGCGTTTCACATGACCCTGGTCCCGGCGGCAGTGCATTGCGTCTGTAAACCGGAAACACGCTTCCTCAACGCCATCCTCTGACTGTGCTCGGAACATTTTGTGAATGGAGCGCGCACCGAACGCTGTACCGCCAATGAACATGGGGTACGCTCGCAAGGTGCGTGCCAGTTTTCTCGTGGATAACTGCCGTTTCAGATTGTAAAAATTTGTAACTGAATTTATCTTAATAAAAATAATTTCGCAGTGGTGACTGACTGCGATTTTATCATCTACAACACTTAGTTGAAGTGCTTATTTCCGCCTCCGTGGTGAGCTAGAAATTGTTGAAAAGGTAGTTCTATCGGTTTTCCTGAATCGCGATCTCCTGCGCGATACCAGAGAGCCGTCAAGAGCGCTCCTTGGAGTGCCGCTGGTGGGTTGTTTCCGCTGATTGGGCGCTTGAAGAGCTGGATAGCCGCTGCAGGGTACGTCTCGTGTATTGCGATCTGCGTTTATTCGAGCCCAGTGTGCACTGCCTTTGTTCGAGTCATGGCATCCGCTAGTGCGGGGACGGGGAACAGCGGCAGCGAACGTGTCAGTGATAGAAACTGAAGATTAGTACTCAAAATATTGCATCAAATAGTAAAATAATTCGTGGCTGCTTTGAGGCTTTCTGCGCTTCGATATAAGTACATGTAGAACGTCTTCGTCGTTCATCGACAAGGAAATATAAGAACACGGAAACGCAATGGCGGCAGCGAAAAACGATCTGTAGCAGCTCCGTGGTGTTTGACGAAAGTTAACTGAGGTTCCCGGTTTCGTGTATCGCTTGTTGATTACTAAAAACGGCTACGTCTGAAATAGGCCCATTGCAAGCGAAAATCTGATGAATGGTTCATCACTTCCAGTCATGCGGAAAGCGAGGAGCTTAAAAACATTGCAGCCGCACTCGTCTTGCCGGATTCCATGCAAGCTACATATATGTCCTCGGGCAGTATTCGACGCTTTCTGTCGTCTATTCGTGCACCCTATCACCCAGCAATGGTGTCCCGATGACCGGGGAACTGTCGCCATCCAATACCACGGCTCTAATTAAGTTTGCGAGTTTAAAACAAAAAGAAAGCGCGAACGAAGTTGGGGCACAGCAGACACCCAACACCGGCCGAGCTCTCCTCGCATCCGGGACTTTCTCTCATCTACACAATCAGAAAGCGAGGAAAGCGCCGGTAGCCCTTTCCCCTTTCTCTCTCGCTCTCAAAATGGCGCTACCCACGATAAAAACGGTCTATAGTGGTCGTGAAAGTTGCGAATGCTCCCCCCAGAAGATTAGCCCGTCGCTCAAAATTTGGACAAAGGTTGCTTTCCCGACCCGGGTCATCCCTAAGCTGACAGTGCTGCGGAAAACTACGTGCTCCTTGGGTCAGCCACACGCTCGACACCCCGAGGGTACTTCGAACGGCTCGGTTGTAACGCGCGTTGACGCTGGCTGACACCACCACAACGCTGACAACGCCGCCAACGGCAAAGCTCATAACCACGCCAGCCTTGCTACGTCACGAATGCGGGGAATCTTCTTTGTTTTTGGATTCGAAGAGCGCCAGAAAACAAGGACAACAGAGAGATAGACGATACGATGCGCTACTTTCAACTGAATTTTTATTCAGAAAAACAGACATATATATACACACCCATGCAACCATTTGCTATTAATCAAACTTCTCGTGAAATGAATTCAAATTCCTTATCTGATAAACAGACTGAGGAAGTGCTGATGCATGCCTCGCCCTTCACCCTGATTTTAAATGCCTCGAAGATCTCTCTTTCTATTCTCGTTTTATATCTTCCCAAAATCTGCGTTTCATCGAGTGCGGGAGAACATGGGCATCGATCACAATGAACGGCCAAGTTTCCCGAGGGTGACCGCCTAACAGAAAGGTCATGCTCCCTGGCCCTCTCGTTGACGCACCTCCCCGTCTGCCCTATGTACGTTCTCCCGCATGACGTTGGTATCTCGTAAACTACCGCTGTTTCGCATTCTACATATTTGTTGGCATGCTTCTTTGCGCATGCTCCCGCCGTGCATGACTTGTTATTCACCCTTGAACATAATCTGGATAACTTCGACGGTGCTGTAAACACTACAGGAACGCCGAAACGTCCAGCTATCTTTTTGAGATTGTGGGACAATCTGTGAATGTATGGAACAACCGCAACTTTCTGTTTATTCCGCGTGGTGCCTTCCGATTCACTTTCTCTTTTTTCTTCAACTTTGACACCAGGCTTTCGGCGATTTCCACAAGATGTCCTTCTGAATACCCCGCGTTTTGTAGGCGGCAGACTTGGGTGAGGAAGCTAGAACCAACAACATGTTCACATGATTTTTCTAGTGCTGCGAGCATCAATGAAGTTGCCACTCCTCTCTTTACCAGCTTCGAGTGTGCAGAATCGAAGGGAAGCACACCTCTTTTTGATCTTGGCTCATACTTCCAGCAGACATGATTTTCCTCAAACTTCAAGTTTAAATCCAAAAACTGGAGGTGCCCATTTTTCATTTCTTCATGCGTGAAAGTCAACCCATTTTTGGCATTGTTCGAGAACACTTCTAACACGCGTTTTATGGACTCTTCATTTGCACTCATGGGCCGATTTACTAAAACCAAGAAATCGTCCACATACCTGAAGATTCTAAAGCTCCCTGTCTCCATCAGCTCCCTGCTGATCCCTCTGTCACATTCCGCCAAAAATATGTCACACAAGACCGGGGCAACCCGGGACCCAATACATATCCCTCGTTTTTGTACATACAGCTCGTTGCTAAATGAAACAACCGTAGACTCCAGGTACAAGGCAAGCAGTTCACAGAAAGACTCAACACTTGTTCCACATGAACTCCTAAACGCGGTTTCTCCCGAACTCTCAATGCACTTTTTACAATGGGAAAAGTAGTTCGTGCGGAATGGAGTGCAAGTCTCTACATCGATGGAAAAGGCAGAGCTATAGGCGTGCCTCTTCCCTCACAGTTCTATGACCTCCTGCGAGTTCGGACAAGAAGGGATACTGTCCGCAAATGTAGCGAGAGACATTCTCTGCATGCGAGATCTTGTCACGGCCGACGCACTGACGTGTCGATGCCGTCGGTGACGAGACCATGCAGAAGGAAATGAGTGCGCTCTCTAGCCTACATGCATATGCGTCCAGTGAATCGGAAGGCACCACGCGGAATAAACAGAAAGTTGCGGTTGTTCCATACATTCACAGATTGTCCCACAATCTCAAAAAGATAGCTGGACGTTTCGGCGTTCCTGTAGTGTTTACAGCACCGTCGAAGTTATCCAGATTATGTTCAAGGGTGAATAACAAGTCACGCATGGCGGGAGCATGCGCAAAGAAGCATGCCAACAAATATGTAGAATGCGAAACAGCGGTAGTTTACGAGATACCAACGTCATGCGGGAGAACGTACATAGGGCAGACGGGGAGGTGCGTCAACGAGAGGGCCAGGGAGCATGACCTTTCTGTTAGGCGGTCACCCTCGGGAAACTTGGCCGTTCATTGTGATCGATGCCCATGTTCTCCCGCACTCGATGAAACGCAGATTTTGGGAAGATATAAAACGAGAATAGAAAGAGAGATCTTCGAGGCATTTAAAATCAGGGTGAAGGGCGAGGCATGCATCAGCACTTCCTCAGTCTGTTTATCAGATAAGGAATTTGAATTCATTTCACGAGAAGTTTGATTAATAGCAAATGGTTGCATGGGTGTGTATATATATGTCTGTTTTTCTGAATAAAAATTCAGTTGAAAGTAGCGCATCGTATCGTCTATCTCTCTGTTGTCCTTGTTTTCTGGCGCTCTTCGAATCTAAGATGTACCAACTTGCCCAACTCCAGATTTTTCTGTTTTTGTTGCGCCGGATATCCCATGACGCATCGCGCTCTCCGTTCGTGTCTCATCGATCTCGAGTACACTGTTTGGAACAAAAAATACAGTCATTCGTTCAAATACAAACTTGCGATTATCATTGATGGTTATTATCCGTCATACTTAACTCATTTTTGAACGCAATTTAAATATTTTAAGTTTCGTTTTCGTACTCCTTTAAAGGGGGCCCTGCAATCATAATCAAGCGTCTACCTTTTTTGTGGTTTCCACGTCTCTTGGGGTTCGCAAGCCAGGCAGTACGAGAGAGTCACTAAACATCAGTGTCACATTTAACCGGACGACGCGGAAACCTTCCTCCTACGGGGCGACCCGTGCTGCCGAAAGGATATGTGACGTCTTAGGTCCTGGCCTTACTACTGGCCAGAGCTGCTAAGAGCTTTTTTTAGTCGGGATAAAATATAAGTACGGGGAACCGTTTCAATTATGTATGAAAGTAGTTTTTGTTCACTATTTTAGATCAGAAAAGAACAAATGCAGTTTATAAAGTACGGAAACAAGAAATGACCCGTCGACATACCCACCACAAAGCGGTCCGGGCGGTCCGGCGTCTTCGGCGGCCCTGCTGGCGATTTGCCCATTTGGCGGTATGGCAGCGCGAAGTGGCTCCCGTTCTGAACTGGATCTTTACCCCGTGTTTGCTGTTGTTTGTAAAATGAAGTGTTATGCCGAAATGCCTCTGGTTCACGGCCACTCAAGCCAGGACCTACGACGTCATGAAGCAGGTTATTTTTTGCTTGTTTTTGTAATTTAATTTGCCTATAACTTATAAAATAAAGCGAAATTTGAGAAAAGAAAGGTTTGATTGGGTTACTACGTTCAGTGCGCTCAGGTTTGGTACAAATTAAAAACCAGTCAAAAAGTTGTTGCAGGGCCCCTTTAAGGGGCAGAAGGGAACCAGCTGAAACAGACAAGTCTCAAGAAACTTGCCCTTGTTTATTGGTGTTTCCTTCGTAGTAGGACAAAACAATGATGGCATTATGGTAGGGAACATTGTGTACCTTCGTGTGTATGCGTTTGCTTTAGTGTGGAGACATCAAACCTTTTTGTTCGCCCTAATTCTTGAATTTATGCTCCTGGATAATTATGTGGCAACATATGGAGTCTATGTAAGCTATGTTAATTAACAGTTCACCTTCTTCGCATCACCATTAGAAGACTAAACTTAATTATAAAATTGTTGAACCGAATGCCACCGTGACACAAATTAATCCGCTTTTCTTATGAACCTTTTGAACAAGTGTTTTGTTGGGTAGTTCTCTATTTTTTAGAATCAATTTAGAAGGCGTCTGAAACATGCTAGTCACTATAAACATTAGAACCTTCTCTCTGTGTGTATAACAATAAAACTGTTTCCGTAAGGAAATCAACATTGAATTATTCTAAGTTCTGTTATCCCCATGTTTCTAAATGGTACTTTGTGTATTTAGGAACTATGCGTGTCGCACACAGTTCCTGAATACACATCACACAGGAACTGTGTGTGTCACACAGTTCCTTTGTGATGTGACAATGTGTCACGTTTCGTCACATTAGGGCAGCATTGCTGCCAAACATTGATACAATGTCGTGGCGGAAACGCTACCAGGAGGATATTTCTAAACATGGCTCAAATATTCCGTGTTCAAAGTTTCTGGGAGATTTGTCTGTGTAATTACACAGACAATGTCACACACACAAAAAAAAACGATTCTCTTACGTTATTTTTTGAGTATTTCTATAACGTACCCGAATGTGCCCAAACGTTTCATTACATTCGTGACTTGTAGTAAATGCTACTGGGGTGCCATTTGGTGCTACTGGGGTGCCTTCTTCGCATGGAAAACGAATTGGTAGATGCCTTTTTCCACCGTGGTGAATTCCAGAAACATATAAATGCATACAACGGTGATGTGAGCGAGGCGTTTACGTCTCGGTTTCGGTAAAACGAACAGCCCGATGTCAAGACCGAATAGCACCAAGCAGTCTTATTTTGACAAACGTGCCAATAAAGAATAACATGAAACAAGGCAACGAATTTTAAGCAACCAGTTTACAACGCCGTTAGCCTCCAAGCAAAGCGAAGGCTAATAGTTGTGCTACATAAATAAATCTAAAATATAGAGTAAGGGTGCAGGCGAGCTGGTGGATATTAACCATGTTCTGTTCCTTCCACCGTTTTGGTGTTTCTCTTCTCCCCAGTCGAAGTTAAATCAACGCGTTTAATAAATAAATAAATCATAAAGTTTCCCCATTACACTCCACATCATTTTTTTCCCTTTCTCCCACATTACATTCGTGCCCTAATCAACTGCCGATAACGTTACACCAAAGTAATCGTGTCTTCTTTTTTTTTTTTTGTATTACTTATAATTTATAATCCTTTCATTCCAAACGAAAAGTGACAAAAAATTTACACTGAAGAAAGAAAAAAAAGGAAACTAGCATTATAAGTTATGAGACACTGTCGTCATAGGCACCTAGCAAAAGAAAAAAAAAAGAGAGAGAGAGAGAGAAAAAAAGATCAGCTGCGAAAGCACTTGCGCAGACGATCGTTTTGTTTTGTTCTTCAGGCGCACGCCGTGCTTCGTATTTCTTTCTTCGGTGCCCACGAACGGAGAAAGGAATGAAGGATATGTTCGACATCGCATTGGAGGCAGTTCATAAAGAGCAGGAAGGAGAAACGCAATCACGGGTCCATCCGATCCCTTTAGAATTGCCGCATTCGGTTTGTGAGACGTTCAAGTGCCCTTGATGCCATTTCAGAAATCGCCGGAGAAAGTCCCAAACACATCGAGACGGGCAGCTGGAGGCACGCGAAGTGTCCTTCCCCAGAGAAAGAGCCGAGCTGCCGGCTCCCTCGTCGGCGTCGGACTGAACGACTCGGGGAGGAAAACAAGCTCGTCGGTGCACGCCGGAGGGGCAGCCAAACAGCGCGCCGCTATCGGGGCGCTACGCAGGCGCCCTGCGATAGCCCGGCCGTCGCTTCTCGGGGATCGGCAAGAACGCCCCGCCGCAACAGTGCCGCAAATCGTTTCCTTTCGGCGATGTTTCTTCGGGATCCGATGGCTGTCTGACGCCGCATAACACACCGTAAACAACTCGCAAAAAAAAACAAAAAAGTCACGAACGTTTGTTTAACGTATCGTCGATACGTTTGTCCAACGTCATCGAAACGTCTTCTGAACGTATAGTCGGAAAACACTTGCCTCAACATTGCGAGAAACGTCTCTTGAACGTCAAAAAGCTCTTTGGCAACGTTACGTGGAAGCGCGTGACATGTCTCTCTCCCCGAGAGGGTGGCGTCCTTCCTCGCCTTCTCGCCGTGACTTCACGACCAGGAATTATCACGCCGTGACGTCACAGCTTGCGATCGCATGATTTGTGGCGAACGACGAGGTAACAAGGACCGGGGAGTTTGCAGTGAGCACATTTTTAAACCAACACCGAGAAAGTTGAGTATTCTAACTTTATTTCTGCGCACAAAGCCCTCTAAAGGCGTCAATCTGAGCGTCTGGCCGCGCACGTAATAGGTAGCATTGTTGTCTCATTATCCCGCGCTCGGCTAGCCGAGTATTTTCTCCTAAGCGGAACGAAGCCAAGTACACTGGGGTGGCTCTTTGGGTTCAGAAAGAAAGAAAACAGAGCGATGGCTGAGCGGCTCGATCCCCGTGACTCCGAGGAAGGTTCTCTGCGAGCGTGAGCCGTGCAGGTCCGACTCCGCCTTGTTCGGATACGAGCGCGACGAGCGCAAAGTGGCTCGGGGGCTATCGAGCCAGCGCAGCAGGCTCCAATCGATGCGAATCGAGTCAGCGCCTGCGTCACAGCACGCCCGCTTCTCCAAGCGCCAGTAAACGGCGTTGTGCACCAGTATACGTGTACGCCGTGAACTACTTATGCCCGCCGGTGATCTCATGTTCGCCCACTCCGCGAACGGAAAATAAAACAATCGACAGTTCGTTCCCCCAGGTGGGGCCCAAGCTCGTTCCGATTTCCTGCCGAACTTTACCTCCCAGCAAAACGCCCCACAAAGCGACATCTTGGCAGGTTCGGGAGTTTCTGGTCGCTTCTCAGCGGTCGTGGGTACAGCGAGTGCTAAGCCTTGTTTATGGGTCAAGCTTGAGCGGAGGGGGGGGGGGGGGTTAAACTTGAGTTTCAACGGCCGCCATTTTCCATTAAATATTTCAGAAAATCGCTTCTAGCTTTTGAATAAGAATTAAGATAGCGGTTAGTTTTAGAACTTTGGCATTTAGTTCGGACCGCTATTAGAAAAGAATAGGTGACTGAGTGTTTGGAAAAGAATGCCCCCCCCCCCCCCACCCAAACCTTCCCTTAAAGGAGTCATGAAATGAATTTGGCTAGGATAAGTGATTTTCGATTTAGACTTTACCAATTGCATAATGTTTATTGGGCCAAAAGAAAGAGAGCAGAAAAACAAAAGCCCGCATTTCGGTACTAAGATTCGAAAATATACCGGAATATTTCGTACCTCCTCTCCTTCGAAGGCTTTCTGCCTTTTCACTGCGATATCTCTGCGGTACCCAAAGCAGGTCAGGGTACTTCCTCATTGGAGACGAACGCTGCGTCACTCGGACGTACGCGCTAGTCAGCAAACGATCCGTGATGGAAGATAACGTAACAAGGCAGGCTTCAAAGAGGTCAAAGGGATACTACAACGAAATTTCGGCCCTTCTTCTTTCGTCTATACGTGTTCAGAGGTGCAGTATCTTATCAGACGGACCAGTCTGTTCATGTAAAAGACACGAAAAGGAATTTTAAAACGAATTAAACGATTAGCAAAGAGCACCTGGTGGATGTCGCTAACGCCTCGTTTGTAATGCCCGTCTAGGAACCTTGACAGCTATAGTGACGGTAACTGTCTTACCTCCAGCCACGACGAGAGAAGAGCCGAAGGAGGAACTCCCCTCTACCCAAGATCCTCTTTTGTGTATCCCAGAAGTTGCTATTGTCCCTCTACGAGAGTATAGAAGATTAATATCCTGTCACCCAAAGTTCGTACAAAAGCAACCGCTTCGGTGGCTGGAAGGACTAGGACATACTCTCGACGTCAGCCCTCGCTGCAACTTTGCTCGTCCCGAGACAAGCTACGTCACGATTGCGTCGGATGTCACGTGCTCTCTGCTGGCTGCTCTCCGAGCGCTTGCTAGAGCGGGCCGTTTATAACAAAAAATACAGCCACCAGGCTCAAAATTCAAACGTGCGATTGTCGTTTACGGATATTGTGGATCATATTCAACCCATTTTTGAGCACGACGGGTATATTTCAAATCTCGTGGAAGTATCCCTTTAAAGTTAAACGTTTCTGAAACCAGGACGGAGGCTACAAAGAGGGGACAAACGTCTCAATCCGTTGACGAATATTTCGATGCGCGTTCGTGGCCCATGTGTGCCGTGACGGCGCTTATCGTCCCTTGCGAATTACAAGTTCCACGCTGGGCTGAAAAAGGAGGGCTCGGAGTCATCGCACCGGCGCCCAACGACCACGTGATTTCTCATCTCACTTTTGACTTTGAGCATTAAAGCTGACGAGGAAGAAGTTGAAAAATCGTTTCATGGCCCCTTTAAATTCGCACCCCGGAGTCACGTCTCGTTAATATGCATGGACCCCGTTAAATAATAGCGGCGCTGTGTCTTTGTTCGTCTGGTCCCTCGTCCCTTTCAATTCTCGAATCATACCGCGCTCTCTAGATAACATTTTCGAGGACCAGCTGGACAAAAAGGAAGGCGAACAGGACAAGAGGGACACTGTTCGCCTTGCTTTTTTTTTCCCTTGTTTATCGTTATTGCTTTAAATTTTATAAAGAAAACTAGCTATTATGTACGATTTGTTTTCGGGGGTGGGGAACGGCGGTGACATGACCGTGGTATTTCATTCGCAGCTCGAACGGCTTCCTGCCGAGTGCTGCGCAGTTGTCGGAAACATCTCGCACGCGCTCATTTGGCTGGGGACGCTCCTGTCCCCGTGCACTTCTTCGCGGTGCGCTCGAACCCAACGAGACAAGAGTGCACCCCAAAGCGTACCATTTGGCTTAGTGCTCTCAAGGAGACCTTGGCACCTCAGCAATAATTTTGATTGACAGCCTTTCCAATCTAAAAAAAAAAAAGCGAGAAAATTTGCTATCGATTTTTTTACTTTAGTTGTGTCGCGTTAAATGCCTTTTATTTTGAGGGCATGACGTAACCAGAGAGCCAGGAAACGGTTCATCGAACGAGCGGTGAGCAAAGGCCGAGTTAAACGCTAAAAATACCAAAGAAGAATGAAACTCGGGCCCTACGCACAGAAAGGCTCATGTGAAATGCGCCAGGCTGTCCGAAAGAGGCCAGGTGGAAAGGCGGATACGCTCCAAAGAAGCGCGTGGCCACCGCGAGGACGAGATTGAAATGCGGGCGACTGCAGCGTCCTGCCCTCCCGATCGATACGAAGCGCCGACCCACCTTCGAGCACGCACCGACGGCAAAGGCTACGAGTGCCAACCGTGCCAACCTCTCACGAAAGCCACCTTACGATGGAGAATTTTAAACGAGCACCGTGTCCCGTGACACCCAGGGATTGGCTCATAGCCTCCATCCCGTGGAGGTTATCCGCTCGCAGCCTTTGGGGCTAGTTCACGTTCGGACCAAAAATCCTTCAACGCGGACAGGGTGACAATGATGGTTGCGAGCTCGGCGAATCTCAACGTGGCTTTCTGCCGCACAACGTCAGAAGCCCACAGAATCGAATGTGTCGTGGTCTAAGTGGGCGAGACCAGCGAGGCTGTGTCCAAACGGCGCACTTTACCCGCCCTCGGGCCGACGCTGCCGCAGAGTGGTCACCATCTGCGAAGGAAATAACGAACGTGTGAGAGGAACCAGCGACAAATACGAGGAGGAGTGTCCACAAAGAACGACTCCCACGAGGCAGTACAAACTGGCAGATGCAATTCGCCACAAGTTTGTCTGCTTGGAATCATAACATGGACAAGAAGCGGGGACAAAATGCTGCGCTTCCTGCCAGTTAGGGTCTGGTCGGGCGATTCTTTCTATCCTCGAATTTCCGGGAACACGACAAATCCCACTCGGCGCCCGCCAAGCGCACCGCGTTTTTGCAGGAAATGGGCGATGCGGAGATAATGAACGAGAGGAAAACAAGGGCAGAGAGACCCAGGGACGCCACGTAACAAAAACGGCGTCCGCCGCGTAACCGATAGCGGGACTCGGTGTTGTTCGTCCCATTCCATTGTTCGACGAACGGCCGCACCGAGCCGAGAAAGTGAGGCCCACGCCAACGACGCACGTCCACGAACTCCATCCAAATACCCACGAGCGCGGGGCCCGCTCGTGCGTATGGGGTGGAGTCCTGAATGTTTGGTACAGAACACATTTGGACGCCGCGAAGGAACTCCGGTAAACAACGAAGTTGCGCAATCCCTCGCCCTTGCGCCACTCTCCACTACAAGCAGAGATGGCTCGCTTTTTTTTTTTTGTTTTTACCTTTTGACGCGCTAGGGACAAAACCAATAGGGAAGGGCTACTTACTTCGAAGGGTTCGTTTCTTCAGGGGAAAATTGGTCGCGCCCAGGAAGCGGCACATATGGGAAGGAAGGGCCTATGCAGAGAACAGGCAGGAACCAGAGGAAAGCACTCGGGAAAAACAATACAACCTTTAATATTGGTAATAGAATATCGCTCTTCTCCGCGTCCCAGCTTTATAAATAGACGCCCATTTGTCTTCTTTTATTTTCTCCCCAGGCGCAAACTGCTCGCGCGCACAAAAAAAAAGAAAAAGAGAGGGGTTGTTTAAAAGAGGCAGAAATAAAAGCGCATGACATCATTCCCCCGAAATACACGGCGGCGGGGAGAACCCGACCACTAGTCCGAAGGCGCCGACGAGGGAGGATGCGACTGACCCACTTCATGCGGCGGAGATGATGATGTGGTTCGCGATGGACCTATGTACAATGGGAGGGGGGGCGGCGGCTCACGACGGCGCCGGGCCCGGGTCGAGGGCCTCGCGCAGCGCCCGGTTTTGGGCGCGCACGAGGGCGTTCTCGTCGGCCAACTTGCGTATCTCATCGCGGAAGACGGCCAGCTTCTGGGCCTGTTCGGGGTCCGGCGCCGTCTGGGTGTGAGCGTCGGCGCGGGCCGCCCTGGCCGCACGCAGCTTCTGCTCCAGGTCCTCGACACGGTCTTCGAGCAGCAGGTACTCCTGCACCAGCTCCGCCTTGCTCATGGAACTGAGCCGCTCCGCGTGCACGTCGTCGTACGCCTCGGAGAACTGCTTCTGCAGGAAGTCGTCCTCGTCCTCGGGCGAGCTGTAGAATTCGTCCGAAGAGTCGACGCTGTTCACGCTGTCCTCGCGGTGCCGGTGGTGCCCGTTGCGGCTCTCGAAGTCCGGCTCTTGCACGCAGTGGTCCTCCATCAGGAACTGCGTGGTGTTGTAGGGCGCCACGGGCTGGCCGTGCGCGAACATCTGCTGGCGCAGCCGGTTCGCCCGTCGGGACTCGCGCTCCTCCAGCTCGCGCCGCTCCTCCCAGGACAGCTTGTAGTACGGCTTCCACTTGCGCTTCTTGCTCTTGCCGCGACGGTTCTTCTTCTTCTTGCCCGTCGAGCCCGAACGGGCCCGGCTTTCATCGGGGTTCTCGGCGATCAGCTGGTCCTGGTCGCCAACGCAGTTACCCGATCCTCGCTGGGCGGCGCTGCGACGCTCCTCGGGGCACTTCCGGCGGCCGGCGCACTTCCGGTTGTCTGCTCCTCGCCCGTCGACGGAGCGCCCCCAACAACGGCGAGGCTCGGGTTCAACACTTTCACTTCGCCCATGACACGATCCCAACTCACGGTGAATGTGTCCCAGTCCAGCGGCGAGGTCGTCGGGCACGAGCGGACATGTGAAATAAATGCGGACAAAATGGAGCAAACAGAGACGCCCGAACAACGATCACGACACCATGCGCACACACGGGCATGCAACGCAGAAATACGCTCGCTCCCCGTTCGTCGGCCAGTTTGGTAGGTTTTGTCACCGCCGCTGCGCGCGCTCCAGAAAGTAGTCCCGATACGAGAAGCTACCGTTTCGACACTTTTTCGGTCTTTGTTCGCGAATATTCGAATTACCTCTATGATCTCTGTCACACGTACGCCCCTTTATCGGTCTTTCGGGAAGCGAGGAGGCGATTACCTTAAATTTTAATGGCGCAACAACACAAAGTGCCCGAGCGTCGTGCAACGCGCTGGGGACGTTCGGAGTGCTTCGATGGTGGCCGGCCGCGATCCGAGTTTTGCGTTGTATTTTCGCGACGTTTGCGTCGTCCAGCGCAGTCAGCGAGCGGTAAGAAGTGTCTGGACCGTTTCTCTGACAATGGGACGGCGCCCGCGAGTTGTTCGGGACGGTGGTGCGGCTCTGGATACGAACGCCTGGGTGCGCCGGGTTCGCCCATCCGCACGACCCCCTCCCGAGGCGGACGACGCCAACATGGCCGACATTTTTGCGGAGACGGAGGCTTCGATGGCGACGGTCGAATTTTCGATCAGATAAGCTCTTCCGTCTTTACAAGTGCCGCGTTTGCCGTTTCGCAGTCAAGACTCGGGGCCCTAACCTCGCTTTCGAACCTCGGAGATAGTGCTGCACTGCGGTTTTTGGGGCTGCGTCGTTAGGCCCGGACGCTGTTGTTGGGCGGCAGTGGCGGAGGGGGAAGGTAAGGGGGAAAGGAGAACAATTACGCCACTTGTGCACTACCTAACGTAGACGATAGCTAGTTTGAAGTAAGCTAGGTATGTTGGGCTTGAGGGTGGTCCGGTGTGAGGTCTGGAGTGTGCTGTGTAAAGATGTTCCGGGTGTCGTAACGGTCCTCGAAACCGGGTCATCGGGTGTTAGTGGTTCTCCCTCGATGTGGAGAGGGAAGGTCGTTTTCACGTCATCTGTTTTTCTGGTCACGCTCAAAGTGGCCAGCCATCTTTTATTTCGGTTTGTTTCGTCATTGTTGTTGCGAAGGGTAAAAGAGAGAAGCGTGAAATGTGTTTCATCTCATTTTCACCAGCATGCGCTGCGTATGAGGAAGCCATACGTGGAGCCGCCGTCGTGCTCCGCGACCTGGAAGCGAACCCGCTAATAAACGAACAATGAAAGAAAACAAACTGCTCGGAAGAGCGTCTATTTTTCTCCGAAACCAGAATAAACTATCGGCGTCTGTTTTGTTGTGTTTCCCTTCCCCACCAATCGCCGAGTGAAGGCGGAGAGAGAGAAGCTTCCCGCTGTCCTCTCCTCCGTACCAGATGCCGCATTGTCTTTTGCGTGTCGGGTATCTCGTCCTTCGGTGCCTATCGTCGGTGCGTCGCAGTTGCGCGTCGGGGGTCCAGGTCGGAAACAAGCGTTCTCTCTCGGCGTTCCTTTTTTCCGGGCGCCCTTGAACCTACCGACGCCGACTGCCTCGTCGACGCTAGGTAGCCCTGCCCTGCACCGAGCTCGAGTCAACCGAATCGTCTGGTCCCCCAGTGCGCGTGCATTTTGCCTTGGTGGGACTGGAGGGCGGGGCCATCGGACGAGGTAACGGTGCGAGCAGTTCCCCGGTCAGGCCGAATGTCGCCCAGTATTGATTCTCCGCCGGGAGCATTAGGAGATTCGGGGCGTCTCCTCGCGTTCCTCCGTGAGCCGTTTGGTGACCGCAGGCCTCAAATGAGCGACCATAATACGTGCTGCGCCGTTCTTGAGGGAGTTGGCCTCCGGCCCGGAAGGCTTGACGCGCTCCGCCCCCCGTGCCGCTCCGGCTGGCTGGACCAGTCCTGGTAGTCGGGAATAGCACGTTGCACTGAAGTGCGCTACGAGACCGAGCTTCGGGATTCCATTGTCCCTGCTCACTGCGAGCAATGCTCGGATGAACATGTGCTTGCAGTTCGGGCTTAGCTCGCAAGTGCTGCGCCAAATTACGCCGTGAACGAAAGTCTGCCGCATCTTGCGCCAAAATGTTATTTGAGAGGTGGGCGTTTACTGAACAATGATGTCAACCAGCGCCTAGTGCTGGTTTGCTACATTGTGAGATGAACGAATGCGAAAATTATAAGAATTGAAAAGGGAAAGGTAAACAGAAAAAAATAGAGGAAGAAAACACGCAAAACCAAAGTATTAAAAAAAAATTAACGCCATTTTGGCTAAGAATTGCGCCACACCTGCGCCGAGATGGCCTTGAGCGAAGCGAGAAATGAAAGTATTTTAATGTTGGTCAACCTTAATATTCGGACAAGTAGGAGGAAAGGAAAACGGTTCAAATATGTATTTCCTGGTGTGCCTACTCACCGTGTGCTTAGTTTCATTTTAGAGCACAGTTGAAGTCTCGAACACGCATACTAACAGCGCGAGACATTCGCTGCACTCGATTGATGTATTCGATGAAAGAGCACGTATGCCACGATGTCGGACTTTGACCCCATTTGGTTTGTCCCATTGGCTCGTAGCGTCGGCTAGCTTTAAATTCAGGTGAAACTGAGTATAGAGATTGCTCCTCAACCGTGCTAGCTGATTGAGCCGCTGGCGGGTTGATCGCCGACATTGTCCCGATTTTTGGGCGATGCCTGGAGCTAGAAGTCGCGAGAAAACATTGCAGAATAGTAGGGTGGCGGCTACTTTGATCCGGCAGAACCAGGGTCTTGCACTCCTGGTGAGATTACTCGTTTGTCATCTCTGCCAGATGCCTCCGAGCAGCGGCTGACATTTGGTGACATGGGCGAGCGCCTGGGTTAGCGCGATAGGCTCGGAAATGTTGCTCAGTGCTCGGGTCTTTGGTTTGGTTGTGGGTTGATCCGGAACTATGAAAAGCTGCACTGAGAAAGAGAAACGCGGGTCTATCTTCGAATAAATACGGACAAGGTGGTTCCCGTGCAGCTGTCGATCGAAAGAGCAGTGAACCTTGACTTCACTCTGGTTCCAACGCCGCTGAAGAGCAGTATCACCTTTAAAGCACAAATGTAGGATTTCATAGTATTTGTGGGTTGATGTTTCTGCAGTTTATAATACTCTTATTAGAGTCTGGAGTTTGGTAGCTTCGTAAAACTTGACGTCAATAAATTGTTTGTAATAAACACGTCAGCGGATATATATACGTATCTATATGACGAAGGCCGGACTCCGGCCGAGACGTCGAAGAATAAACCGTCCGTTGTTGCTGTTTTCACCAAGGGTTTTCTTTTCTTCTCAGTTATACCCACGCCTTCGGCCCCCCGCCACCATGCCCGTTATATATATTCTTTTTTCTTTTTTTTTGCCATTGTACAGAAATTATATTTGCAGGCCAAATAAACTACCGGGTGTAAAAGTTGGAGGAGAAAGAGAGGTTTTACCCCAAGTGAAGTGTCGCACTATGATTCATTTTTAAATTTCTTTTTTTAATACCCATTGTAAACGGAACCTACTCTCACCGTAGCCTTAAGGCCCGTTCACACTCTTGCAATTGAGTACGACCGAGAAAGACAAGACCGGTTTTTAAGCCTCTTACGACTTCTTAGGACCGGGACCTTCTTGTAGGACTTAAGGCCCGTTCACACTCTTGCGACCGAGAGAGAGACCAAACCGGTTTTGAAGCCTCTTGCGATCTCTTAGGACCAGCTCGGCTGCAGCGGAGCTGGTTCTAAGAGATCGCAAGAGCTTCAAAACCGGTTTGGTCTCTCTCGGTCGAGCTCGGTCGCAAGAGCGTAAACGCACCTTTAGGACCTTCTGAGGACGTCGTAAGAGGATTAAAAACCGGTTCTGTCTCTCTCGGTTGTACTCGGTTGCAAGAGTGTGAACGGGCCTTTATTTCTAAAAAGAAGGCTCTCTGTTTATTCTGCGCCCTACCTATTCCTATTAGCAAAGGTAACATGTTCTAGTCTGTCTTGTCGAAATGTTAGCCGTTCCCGTCGAATCTATAGTCGAACGGGACAGACCTTGAAAGAGCCTCCGGTCCCCTTGGAAAGTTGCAGCGAGTAGCTCACGGGGTGAAGGGGGCAGAGTGAGAGCACTTTATTCACCCCTTGTTTAGAGTGCGGGTGGCTGTGATTTGTAGTCACTTG
The DNA here is from genome assembly GCA_037355805.1 of Ixodes ricinus. Lineage (NCBI taxonomy): Eukaryota > Metazoa > Arthropoda > Arachnida > Ixodida > Ixodidae > Ixodes > Ixodes ricinus. The sequence goes on along the minus strand of JAZHYW010001888.1, from coordinate 50,986 downwards.
TTTAAGTCACCCTTCAGTCGTTCTCTTCGATGTTGTAGGAATGGCTTTTACTCACAAACACTTTTTCTTTCCTCCAGATTTTATCGCATTGAACCTAAGATGCAGGACTCTACAATATATGTATACAGTCATTTCTTTTTTCCACCTCCTGTCCCACTTTCCCGGAGTTGCGATATAAGAATTTCTGGCTGCGCCACTAAACGCCGCCAGTCGCACTATCTCGCGATAAATACGACAGAAAACACGCATCTTGGTTTCCAGCGTAGTGAGTGTGACGTGAGTTCCACGTTTAGATGCTAACCACGCCGTATGGACATGGGTTAAAAAGAAGTTGGTTTTAACGCATCGTCCAGTTTCGTGGCGAGCTCTATATCGTCGACACTGCGGAAGCACCTGGAACGGCAGCGTGTTCGCTGCAGTGTGGAGAGCGAGGGTGGTGGAACGAAGCATGCGAGCAGCTGCGTTCAACGGAGCGCTCTCGACGTCGTAGCGTCGCCGCTGCCACATGTGCAGCGGCGACGCTCCTCACTGGCGGACGCTGCTTTCGTCCCGCCGCCCGACATCCCCGTACGTTTCGCGAGAGGAAAAATCGAGCGCTCTTTTCACCCACCGAAACGCTGCATTCGCCGTTTGAATGGAGCAGAACGACTCCCGTGTTCGGGGAGCGGCGCCGGAGACGTGGAAGCCACATTGGAACCGTCCAAAGGTTTTCCCAGGAATTGAAATTAGGGGGGGGGGGGGGGGGCATTGAGAATTGAGGGAGTCGTAAATAAAGGTGGTGCCTTCGGAAAAACAAAAGGGAGAGTACAATCCCGTAAAAGGGGGCGGGGGGGGGGGGGTGTAGGGAAATCACTGGAACCGTCAAACTTGGTTCCGAAACAGCGTCGTAGCTCGCTCTTCGAAGGGCCCGTGCCGACGACACGCCGCTAAAAAATTGGGTTGTGGGGATATTTATACAGCGTGTAGTTGGTCAGCCATTTTTAAAGTTGCGACGAGTCACTCGCTGTAGATGAGCAGATTTAGCCAGTGCAGTACAACCGCTAGCCTGGGGTCTTTAACGTGCACCACGCAGTAGTGGTACACGACCGCACGCCGGTACGATGCTCATCCAGATCGAAACGGGCAGGTTTCAACGGCTCGCGTAATGGCGGAACAAACCGACACCTCCCGCGCCAGCCGCACTCGTGGTGGCAATGATTGCTAGTAGCCGCCCTCCGAGTGCTTCGGCGGTTAGCAGCTGGGGTTACTGACGCGAGGGCGCTGCTCAAATCGGCCCTCACGAGTCACTTTAATTCGTCCGTAGAATACCATCCGATCAACGTTGGGCGCGGCCCCGCAGGCCTTCACCCTGTGGGCGATTTGCCCTTGTGCGTCGCTCCGGCTCTCCCGAGCCGAAATAAATATCACGATCTACAGCGTGTTCCCGTATGAAAGTGCTTCGTTTGTGGACGATAAAATAAGAGTGAGAACAAAGGCTTCGTTGAAGCCGCTTGTCGTCACGTGGCATTACCCCGAGCGACGCGCAGTCGCGACACGCAATACACGAAAAGAGGCGTGACGGGGTGACGGCGCGATCACGTGAGGCGCGTTGGCCCGCCCTGGCGTACTCGAGCTGCAGGAAGCGGTTCTGCGAGCGTCTGATCAAAGCCGAGAGGTGCGCGGCAAGTCGTTTCATCGCTGTCGGATCAATGGATGGAGGCTTCCGATCCACCGCATCAGGCCAGCAATGGAAGCCGTACCATGCAATGCCACGCGTGATTCCTTCGGAGGGGTGCAGCGACGCATAGTCACGTGGTACAAGGCTGGATCGGCTGGGATATATCGTCCCATACAGATACACCCATTCTTCTCCCACTCGCAACCCCGTCTTGCGCTAAACCTTCTATCTAACCCACCAATTTTGAACCTAGTCTCACACTTGCCTACACTTGGTTTCGCCTAAAATCCGAGCGCAGGCGACGATACCAGCGCAACGTCACGTCGTCTTTCTGCACGCCTTCTATCGTCGTTAAACGTACATGGAAGGCCCAGTGACTCGCGCTTTTAATATGTGTTGTTGCGTGTGTCGGTACCTTGAACCGCTCTCGAACCTACGACGAGACCGAGTCTTTTGCACCAGTCATCCGATCCCCTGTCTGTGGTTTCCGAGGGTTAGCCAGCGTGGGCCGAAGGCGTAGCCTCGGAGGCCGACGAGCATCGAGCGGACGAGAACACACTCGATCTCCGGTCAGCTGGTTCCGGTCTGCGATCGCGTCGACAATGGAGCGAGGAGTGGCGTTCGGGGTGGTTTCGGCTGCAAGTGTAACGGGCTCCTTTCACCTCACCTTGATGGGTTCTACCGTTCGAACATTTGGGTCGTTCGCTTCTCCTTCGAGCCCATTTGCCCTCGCCCAGAGCGAACCTGTACTGAGCAGAGTCAAAGGCCAGAAGAAGCGGAGGGTCATGGCCCGCTCGTGGCCCCTTCACGGCGAAACACACGAGGCTCCGTCTTCGCTTCATAGGCCCCTCCCTCAAATTACTTGTAATCGATTACTTTTTGGAGTAATTTTGTAATCAGTTGATTACTTTTATTAGGCAGTAATCACAAGAGTAATCTGATTACTTTTTGAAGTAATAAAATTACTTGTAACCGTTACTATTTTTCCACGGAACACCCCCCCCCCCCCCCGGGCACACGCCTGTTTTTTCTGAAATGACAAAAATAAAATTTGCGTTTTTTCCAACGGAAAAAAGAAAGATTTTTGCGGAGCTACAGGAAACGAGGTCAATCCCTTTCTATGTACAGTTCCTGTGGAATGTCCGTTTTTTTTTTTTTTCGAGCTGGGACTTGGAGTGGGAAGACCCAGGGAAGCCACAGTGCGTGACAAAGGCCATTCAGGGCGAAGTTTGAGGCAGCAGAATGTAGCTTTGTAAGTCCTTCGTTCAAACTAGCCCCCTCACGCACACACACACAGAAATAAAAAAAAATCCTGCTTAGGGTACCTACTCGCAGCCCGTAGTAGAACCAGAACCGAAGAATGCCTAAAGCGGATGCAAAATATAACAATACCATTTGAAACATTTACCCATTTCCCCTACGTGGTCTTTGTGACAAGCAATGTTTCGAGTTGAGAAGTGGTCGGGGCGATCTCTTCCGCTAATGGATACTACACGTGATCCGTTTCAAATCCTGGAGCTGCTGCTCTTTTGTATAACATGCGAGCTCAGCCACATGTGAACAATAAAATGAGCGACGCAAACTTTGAGCGACAACCCTTGCTCAAGCTTAACAAAATCTAGAACCCCCTCCCCTCCCCCCCCCCCCCCCAAACACACACACACACTGGCGAACGCCCAAATCATTAAACCTTTTCAAACGAATTCTATGCTTGTGTCCGTATTATGAAGGTGCAACGACCATGAAGAGGGAACCAGTTTTTCTTATATGAAATATAGGTTGGAAGTAGTTCATTGTTATGAGCGCTAAAGATGTGTCTTCACACAATAAAGTAATCGGAAAAGTAACGATTACTTCTTTAAGTAATGTCCAATTACTTTTGCCGTCGAGTAATCAAGTAATCTAATCGAATACTTTTTAGCCAAGAGTAATAGTAATTATAATCGATTACTTTTTTTAGTAACGTGTACAAGACTGCCTCTAACCATTGTTGACAGATACCGCAAATTTCACGACGAGATTCTAGCGGGTTGTATTCCAGCGAGATAAGGTAAATTCCCAAAGAAGCGATGACATGTTGAGAAACGTCGTACGAAAACCAGTTTAAACGAGACCTAGCGACTCAACTTATCGCGAAAGGTCCTCCACAGCTCGCAGTAAAAGAAACCCATTTAACGGAATTATTCAATGGGACTAGGGATCCCATTGAATAATTGTGAGCAAATCATAGGTGATTATCGTGATTTTAATTCTGTCTAGGAATAGTTGGGTGTCACCATTATCGTAAGTGGTGGAAGGCCACCTCTGGACTGGCCGGACGAGAAGGGCAGAGAGGAGGTGTCCCGACTCCGGCGGGAGTCTCCTTCGAGCGCGCACGTGCAGCCAAAGCACGGCGGAAGGCGACGAGCACGTGCTGGAGCCATTTTCTTGATTCTGAAGCCTCAAACAGGGTTGCATCAGGGTGCCTTAGGTTGCATTTCCTAGGACCCTTCGCGTTAGCATATTCCAGCATTGGCCGAATAATAATTGTACACTTTGAGCAGGAACATATTCATCTAAATGAAGTACGTAACAGTAACGTGATCTACTTCAGCGTAACTTTCTGTGGCAACCAATGCTTTCCCCCTCTCCGGATTTTCACGTTTGTGCATTGAAAGAAACTGATGGAGAGGAGGAGAGCTCTGATTTGAATGAACTTCGTCTGCACTGCACTCGTCGGACGTAGGGCGTTTGGTTCTCGCATTCGAACGCCTTCCATAAGTGCAGCTCTGACCCACTAATCATTCCACCCAGAGCTCGTCGTTTCCTCCTCTACCCCAAATTTAAAATGTTTTCTCTCGGTACAACTTAAACTGTTCTCAGTTTAATTTCATCTTTCATTAGAAAACGAGCATGGGTCGTTTTAGGGGCGAAGCTCCTTAGGGGCTAGCCATGTCCGTAGGTCGGTAGCTCCGGCGTCCGGTGCTCGTGGTCCTGCTCGTGAGCTCACGTGCTCACGTGCTCGTGTAAAGGAAAAAAAAGATAAAAAAATGATGAAAAAAAAATCTGTTTGCGCAGTCGACAGGATTTGAACCTGTGCGGGGAGACCCCAATGTATTTCTAGTCCATCGCCTTAACCACTCGGCCACGACTGCGGGACGAGTAGGGGGCTCTGAGCTGTGGTAGTAACTCAAGAGCTGGGGACGTCATCGATGAAGCGTTGCATGTAGCCGCTCGACGTCTATACAGGAGAGGGCGCTGCGGTCCAATGCGTATATAATTGCGTTAAACTTTGCATGCATTGGCTCAACGTTTATAGACGAGAGGCCGCTGCGGTGAAATGCTCAAATGCGTACATAACCACGTTCCATACCACACATTCTCTTTCTGACATTGATGAAAACGAACGAAAGGCTCGGCATGCTGCGGCTCAGCGTCTACGCAGACAAGCACCACCAGAGCTTCGCCCCAGTCCACATCATTCACCATGTGGAGATGCGGTCAATTTTTAGGGCAGTGTTATGTAAATGACCTTAGTCTTCGGGCTTGCCTGTGTGGGTGAAATTCATGTTCCTCTTGATATTAGAGTTTGTGTCCTTTGAAGATTTCTTTTTAGCTGTTCGCATTGTCCCAAATGTAGCACTTCTCAATGTACAAGGGCATTTTCAAACTTGCTGTCTTAAACTGTAGTCACATCCCTAATACGTACAAAGCAGTCTACAGACACTGTCTGTGGTGTGTTTCTTCCTTGTGTGATGGTCACATTGTTATACAAAAACTCTCCAAACATTTTCAAAGCATGCATATGCATAAAGGAAACATGCTTCGAATTGATGCTTGAGGTGTTTCTGCAGATAATTTTGTCATTGTGTCTGCTGCGAACACCGTGCCTTTTGTGTGATTTATGGGCAGTGAGACTGTGGCCTTAGTCAGTGACGAGGTCCAGGAATTGCAACCAAAGTTTTCCGAGCGTGTGAAGTATATATATGTATTACTATAAAACATGGTACGCAATGTCTTTCAGTAATCACGTTTGAATGATTAACAGGTAATCTAGTCAGTGAGAGGCTAAGAATTCAGAGGAAAACTCCTCCCACCCCTTTCCACTTTAGCAGAGTGAACACTGGAGAGGGGGTCGCCTCCTCTCTAGCTTTCACCCTGCTAAAGTGAATAGAGGTGGGAGGAGCTTCCTTCCACTGACATTTTCCAGGGGGTGCTGGGCAACACATGGGTCGCACGTGACGTCAGACGAAAAGCTCTCCGATGACCACCAGAGAAGAGGGGAAGAGGGGAGCTCCCTTTTATCGGGATTCTCTTTTCTGCTTCCCGTCCTCCGAGAAGAATCTCCTCCCAGAAGATTATAGAAGATTACCCCGTCACTCAAAATTCTTACAAAAGCAGCTTCCCTCTCCTCCTCTTACATGGTGGTCAAAATTATGCGATGTGTCGTCGGTGCAACCCATGTCTATGCTGAGCCTCCGTGCGTTTGGCTCATGGCCTACTGAGCAATGCCCGCGCCCTCCCCCTCCCCTCCGTGTTCCCGTTGTTGCTCAGCTCCGCCAAGCCACGTACATGGCTAAGGGCAGGCACGTGGTTCTCTTTTTTGTTCCGGCTTGTCATTCACCAAGCCACGGCACAACCTTCACCTACGAAATTCCAGAAAAAAAAATTACGAAGTTAAGCGAAGTGTCAGTAAACCGCGGACAACGTAACAACTCCAAAAAAATGCAAAAAAAAAAAATCCGGCTCCCTGGGCTTGCATATATCACAGCGAGGGAAATCTTCTCTCTTCCCCTGGTTGGTCGTTTTCCTAGGCCCTCCCATACTGCACTCGCGTGTTGGCCATGCGGGGGAACGCGCAGCGCACTGTTTTGTCCACCCGGTCAGCCGGCTTCGTTTGGCTTCTATTTTGAATAGTGACGTTTCCCAAAAAACACAAGGATTTCTTCCAGTTTTTTTTTTTTTCTTGGAGCTGCGAAGGTCATTGAAGCAATTACGAAAGTCGGGTAATTACTTCCGCGGGAAGAGCCGAAGCGCTAGGCGGGGAGATGGTCAGCGCGAGACGAAAGCCCTTCTTGAACGAGGCATTGCCCACGGATGTAGCAAGCTGAGGGAATAAAGTATCCCAACTCCCAAGGCAAGAGGCGGTCTTAGCAAGCGATACAGGTTGTCAAGGGAGAGATCGCACTGCAGTCTGTGTTAAAGCACCGCTATCACGGTGGTCGTCGGAGACATCAAAGAATCGCGGCATTCTCGCCTGCATTTCTGGGTCTGGTTTTCGAAACACCATTTGTTTAGACGACCATAAAAACAGGAAACATGCTGAAATAAAAAAGAGCATCGCCAGTGAATGTTTATCACCGAAGGACTACCGCGTCCACCGGTGGTAAACAATTTTTGAAATTTTCAAGAATGCCTTGTTATAGCTTTTCACAAGAACGGAGCTGTGCCAAGAAATTTAACAGAGATGCGTCCACGATTAAAGTACACCTTCCTTGAGACTGTAGAGCTTTCTACCTGTAGGCGAATGTATGGACACACGGTATAGGTAGTGATAATACACCTATAAACAGTAAAATCTTTGTAATGGTTTTTATTTTAATTTGTTCTCTCCCCCCCCCCCCCCACGAGAGCATGAGTTCACTGTTTGAACTGTAGATTTTGTTCCCAATTGATTACAAACAGTTAGATGGTGTCAGAGGAATGCATTGTATTTGGAAGCTCGCTCCAGTACCCGCGCACCTGAACGAAACAAATGCTTGGCATAGTTTATTTTTAGACCGCTCGCTCGAATGGCAAGCCTGTCTTCCACTGACATCATGGAACTGAAAAGTGCGGGTATATTGGAATGCTGGTCTTTGGAACATTTTTATTTGACGATTTCACAATAACTATTGTGAATTTTGCGAAACTGAATAGCGAACCGGAAAGGGTAAACGCCGGGGATTCAGAAAGTACAGTTTCATTTCATTTCATTTATTTACTCTCAAGGCCGAAGCGTTACAGAGAGGAGTGGGTGAAAATAATAAACGTCAACATAAACACAACGGCAGAGTTCAAAAAAATGGTTGCAGATGGCAGATTTGAAGCGGACGGTGTCGGTGATCAGGGCGATGGAGGCGGGGAGGTGGTTCCTGTCGACCTAAGTTTTGGGAATGAAGGAGTAGGAATGTAAATTAGTGCGGCTGCTTGGCACACCAACCTTGGACTGGTGGTCTCTGCGGGACGAAATATACGATGGTGGCAGAAAGAAAGAATCCCTAAGGGGAGAGTTAAAATGATAAATCTTATGAAAGAGATAAAGACGATACTTTTTACGTCGCAATGAAAGATTGGGCAAGTTACGATTAGATTTCATTAAAGAGACGCTGGCAGTACGGAAGTAATTCGAAAAAATGAAACGCGCCGAACGATTCTGGATGACTTCTATTTGTAAAATAAGAGAGTTAATATCAGTGCCCAGATTCATAATGCGTATTCTAGCTTTGATCGGACTAAAGATTTATAGAGCAGAAGTTTTAGGTCAGATGGGACTAAAGAAAATGTTACGCCGTAGATAACCGAGTGGACGATTAGCGTTACTTGTGATTTTGCGTTACACGTGATTTTACCATGAAAGGTTATCAAAAATCGTAATGCTTAGATACTTGTAGTTAGATGGGGTACCTGAAAAAATCGCCGGAGGTCCCCTTTAAAACGACGAGCTCGCGGCTGCGGGTGACCCACAGCTGCTTTCGCGCGCGTTCCACTGTGCGTCGGTATACATGCCAGGCGCGATCCAAATGAAATGGGCACCATGCGATTCCGCCACGTATGCCAAAACAGTTGAATGTTTTTATCAATTGCAAAAATCATTTTCGCAATCAGAGCATGTTTTGTTTCACAGCCACCTGGCTTTTAACTGGCAATGATATTATAACAAAAACCAACACGTTAAAACGTCTCAGTGGCTCTGAATTCCTATTCGGTGGGTTCGAATACCGACCGAGGTGCCCGCAATTTGACGGAGGCCAATCCGAGATTTCCGTCGCGCTTCAGATCTCCAGTGGGTCGACATGAACCCTCGGTTTTTTCGCTGGGGTATGTCAGACGACCTTCCTTGGTTTTTGGCTTTTAAAACCCTAAGGTCTGAATCATTTTTTTCGCTTTACCTTAGTTCAGAGCGCAGCCAACGCTACGGGCTGATGAATCCGCGCCAAGAGCACGACGTCATGCAGTTCATTCGCAGCTCGGAGGAGGTGGAGAAATGCGCGAGCGCGAGCTCCGTTCCAAGCACGGAGCCCACGCTTCAGAATCTGCAGGGACCCTCGGTTCAATCCCGCATCTGGATTCTGGATGAGCACCGCACCGGCGTGCGGTCGTGTCTCACTAGTGCGTAAAGCACGCGGAGGTAATACACGATCCTTGGCTAGCAATCTCGTCTACAGCGGGTACATGATACTGCTACAGCCTCGTCTACAGTCCTAGGCTACAGATTCATCTACAGGGGGCGACAGTCTCGCCTTACGACAACTCCTGCTGCCTAAAATACTAACGCCTAATTTTGAATGCGTCGTGATATTGCAATGTAACCTGTGTGCGTGTTCGCATTTTTTTGTTGTTGTCTAAAACCTTTGATTAGGCGGCTCTTACTAATGGCGAAACAGAGTATAGTTGTCGGACTTATGAAAAATATTATATAACTAAGATAATAGCACGTCAACGCAAAAGACAAAAAACAACAACAAGAACAAAAAAACATAGGCGCACTTAATTGAAGAAAACAGGAAATTAGAAGAGTTATTACAATTGGGATTTAAGTGCGATAGCATGTCGCGCCTAAATCAATCTAGGTTTGAGCGGAGCAAAAGTTATAAAAGCGGGCTCCATGCTTTGAGCGGCTCTTGTCCAGGGCAGCATACTCGCGCTTACAGGTTCCGCTCGCTCGCACTTATAGTCAAACCAAATAGTTTACTAGTAAAGTATTTGGTGAAACAAAGCTTGCCTTCTGCATATATGCAATGCCCCCAGTTTTCATGTGACTACACGCTTGTTTATCATTATTGCTTTCGTTTATGGTCTCATTGCGATTCAGCTCGTGCTCTTTTCTGTGCTACATGAGCCACTAAATAAGCTACGCTCCAGAGTAGCGAAACTTCAGCCATCTTGGTGCTTAAAATCATAATTGCCAGTTGTCTGAAGCTTTGTCGGAAATCGCAGAACACGTTTTTTCGTCCTCAAATGTTAGAGCAGTTCGCGACAGAGCAAAACGATATCACCTGAGCTTCGTACCACCGTGTCTAAAGCTGAGGAAGTCGCATTTTTGAATTGTGACGATCGACAGTGGCGTCTGTTCTGCTCTAAGCACCAAGATGGCGGCGCCCACTATCAGATCAGGGCACGGAGTACCGATACTCTAAGCGTAGCTCATTTAATGGAGGCTTGGGTGAGTTGGCTATTCATGATTTATAGGTAACAGTGCACAAGATAACTCACACACTCAGAACACACGCGCACCGGCAAAAAGGAACCTCTCACGTCACGCTGACTATCAACTCTGGTTCGCATTTTTGTCTTCTTCCTTTACACCGATCAAAAAGGAAAAAAAAATGTTATCTATTTTTTTTTTGCTGCTGCTAAGTAAGACAACTTTTATGCTGCGAGGTATTTCGTCTTCTTCTAAATGATTTCAACGTCTTACACACTTGTTACCTTCGAGTAGAGCCTGGATATAACAACTCTTTTTGGGAAAGTGATGTAGAAGGATTACTAACACATGTGTCACTCAGCTTCACGATACTTGCTGCTTCGATGATTTCTCTTGTGAGAAATCATCGAAGCTTTATCAAATTTATCTTTGAAATCAAAGACTTAAACTATGCCTTGCCTCAGGGGCGCTTCTAGAGTGCATCGAAGATAGCACAGACTCGTTTGGTTGGTGCCTTAGCCTTTATTTTAATTATCGAAGATTTAGCTTTATCTTTCTACTGAGTGACAACGTTAGTCCTTTGGCTGGAAAAAGGAAATGGCGTGAATTTCCTTACACCGCAGAAAGAACTACTCGATTTGGCGACTCACCCTAAACCACCTCCGTGCCATCACTCCAAAGAAGACCGCCGTACCCAACAACCCTGTTCACGTAATCGGAGACGTGCAGCTACCACAACAGGTGCACCATATCCTCAGCTTAGGACAAAGGTCCTCCGTAGAACCCACGGAATCGGCACCAGAGCTTCTGTCTTTAGTAAGGCAAGTTTCGAGACGTGCTTTCTTATCTGAAAGTAATAGATGCATTTCCAAGGGCGAAGACATTTAATCACGATACAAACCATCTACAAGTCTGCCAATCAAAAAGGTGGAAACTTGCTTGAAAGGAAAATCCTTAGACGTATAATACCAGCAGACAAAGAAGGAGGTTTTGTATTCATGCCCAAAGATAAGTTTGGAGTAAAAGCCCTATTAGCTATTGACCCTTTCTTCCACTGCCACAATGCTTTCGCAAAGCAAAAAAATTGAAGAAAAGAGTCCATGTCACGAGCTTGATTTAGAGAAGCTTTGCTCCCATATCGAGAAAAACAAGAATCTTAGCCTAGAAATATAATTCAGCACCAAGACACACAAAGTTGACTGTCCCATAAGAGTGATCGTTTCCGAAAGAGGCACCTGGCAAGAATCAGTAGTATTATTTTTACAAGAAAAACTTAATTGCATAACAGTTAATGATCCCTATTTGGTAAAAAAACTCAAATGAAGTCATCAGTTTCCTACAAGAGCATCCTACCAACCAATGCCAGGCCTTATCTATTGACATTGAAGACCTATACTATGCATTGCCTCAGAGGCGCCTTTTAGAGTGAATCGAAGACAGCACAGACTTGTTTGGTGCTTAGCCTTCCAAAATGCCTCAGGCCTTTCTCAAAGCAGTTTTCTCAAATAGCTCACAGTTTATCCCAACTCCACCTCCGCTACTTGGAACGCAAACACATACCTTCAAAACAAGGGAGTCTGCGTCGGATCTTGCATAGGACCGCTTCTCGGTGATCTTTTTCTCGCACATCACGATAGACTACTTCAAAAGTGTTTAGACCCCTCAAAAGTGGCAAAAGTGTCGATACGTAAATGACTTTTTAGTACTCCTCGACATCAACGAACAAGACTTATCAAACATTGGCCCAGCGTGCTCCCCAATTTTAAAACATGTTTATACCCGTTAGAGACAACAGATGAGCTTCGTGGGCAAGAATCTTTCAGATTTATGGAGCTTAGACTGGTTCTTTTGCAATGTCATGTATGTTGGTCATATGAACATAGGGAAAAAACAATCTTTAATTATGGTTCGGCACATTCTAAGTTGGTAAAAAGGGTGTATTTTGTGAATGAGTGCTTCAGAAACTCTATTTTCAAGTCCTGCCCGCATTCAGTCCAAGTAAGCTTTGCAGCACAAGTATCCGGGATACAGAAAGCGGGATATCCATCACACCTGTTAACCTCAGTCGCTGAAAGCCTCCAACAAATAAAAAAGCTGAAATGACACCTCGCAAGTCACGAAACAGAAACCGATGGCCGGCACTTATACCCTACATTCATAACATATCCCATAATCTCAAGAGGTCTGGTAACCAAGTGAATATTGATGTCTTTTCGGCCCCCTACAAGCTCAGGCTCATGCAAAAAGTTAACAGTGAAAGCCGTTTACAACTCCCTGTAACGCCGAATTAGAGCGCAGCTCTTGAGGAGGAGGAAGGAAGGGTACTGAGGGGAAGGTATACCCCTCCTCCTCACCTCGTCATCCTGCGTCCTACTCCGCCACCGGGGTCACGTGACCTCAGGGGGGGGTCACGTGACCTCATGGGGGCCACGTGACCGCCCCCTGAGGTAACGTGACTCCCCTAAAATCACGTGACCCCCATGAGGTCACGTGACCCCCGTGACGTGACGGAGGTCACGTGACCTCATGGGGGCCACGTGATCTCGGGGGTCACGTGGCCCCTATGAGGTCACGTGACCGCCCTGAGGTCATGTGACCGCCGTGACATCACGGAAGGTCACGTGACCTCAGGGGTGTCGCCGTCGGCGTAACCGTGAGGTCACGTGACCTCACGGTTACGTCGACGGCGACGCCGCTCAAGCCGGAAACGGGCGCCTAAGAGCTGCGCTCTAAAAGCAATACAGGCACAAAAACAATGTAAAACCCCTTACATCCCTTGCTCAGGGGTGGTTTATTCCTTCCCCTTTTATTAGGCAAACTTTATATAGGTCAAACAGGAAGATACCGATTAAGAGAACATAACAACATCCGAGTAGCTAACTCGGGACTTCTAGGCATTCATTCACTGCTGCGACAGGGGATGCTCAACCAATTTAAATACTGCGGAAGAGAAGGATGATAAAAGTAAACACGTACAGGATCAGCTCCTGCAGGAGGTTAATGAACTCGAATTTCGGAGCAGGCGTCTCAATCTAGAAGTTCATGGGATCCCTGCGGTGCAGGACGAGAATCTGATTACTTCGTTGAATGAGGTTGCTAACAAACTAGAGGTACCTCACCTCACCGAGTCCGACATTGTATCGGTTCATAGGCTACCCGCTAGACAAGGAAATGTGCCCGGAGTGATCATTCATTTCGCAAGGCAACAGACTAGAGATGCATGGCTTAAGAAAAAAAATAAGCTGAAGAACAGTGCCCCGCGATTGTTCATCCAAGAGAACCTGACTCGGCGTAATCGGGAGCTTCTTCGGGCAGCTAAAGAACGCGCCAATGCGAAGAACTACGCTTATGTATGGCATACAAACGGAAAGATTCTTGTCCGAAAAACTGAAGGAGCACGCGCTGTTCATATCAAGTGCAACGATGACCTTGACAATTTGTAGACAACTCGGAGGCCAACTAAGTTTTGACAAAAATGACTGTGTCACCCCCAGTAGATTGCAGATACTACGACGAGTCATTTTTCAATCAAACATATCAAGGTTATAACTCACATTTTTCCTTGGTACATTTTAATACCAGGAGCATAAACAATAAACAAGACAATCTAAATTTGTTTTTTGAATCATTATGTATAAATTTTGATGCTTTGCTTTGTACGGAAACGTGGATTCCTGAAAAATCTGAGCCCCCTCATTTCAGTGGCTATAAATGCACCAGCCTGGGCAGGAAAAATAAAAGAGGAGGCGGGGTTGCGATTTATTTAAGAGAAGATATCTCTTGCTATGTGTTAGACGAGTTTTCCGCTATCTCCACAGACGTCGAGTCTCTTGTTGTGGACGCCGGAAGTGTTATTGTTTGTGTTGTTTATAGACCACCGACTGGAGACAAATCTGTGTTTTTATCTTACTGTGAGGACTTGCTTGGGTTTCTTGGCACAACAGCTAAGCCATTTTTTATAATGGGTGATATAAATATCGATTTACATAAAGAAGAAAAGCATGCGTTTGAATTACAAAATGTCTTGTGCACCTTTAGATGTATTAATACGGTAACACTGCCCACCAGGGTGACCTCAGATACCGCTACTTGTCTCGACGTATGTATAACTAATTTAAACACTCATGAGGTATCTTCTGGCATTTTTACACACGACATAAGTGACCATTTACCTATTTTCTGTTTTGCACCATTCCTTAAAAAAAAGCAAACTCAACGTAGCGGTTACAGTTACAGGAAAATAGACGAAGATTCCTTGAGAAAGTTTCGTGACCTAATCACTGCCATCGATTGGAACACTGAGTATGTTGAACGCGACCCAAATATCGCGTACGCCAGGCTTTTCTAAAAAACTTAAAATATGTTATGACACTGCCTTCCCACTTAAACTGATGAACAAGAGAAAAGATAGATTGCGCAAACCTTGGATGACCAATGAGTTATACGCTCGGATTAAAGAAAAAAATAAAAATACCATGATTTTCTTAAAAGCAGAGATCAAGATCTTTTAGCAGCCTACAAAAAGTACAGAAATAAGCTAACAACGGATTTGAAAAATACAAAACAAGATTATTATCAACGCCTATTTGTTCGCGTCCAGAATGAGCCCAGAAAAGTATGGGAAGCGGTAAATACCCTCACAAACAGTAGCAATCGCGCCACAGAAATACAATCTGTGATTGTCGATGGCAAGCGTGTGAGCGGGTTGGACTTATCTAACGCAATGAACGAGCATTTTGTAAAAGTTGGCGAGTGTACTGCAGATACGCAAGCATATTACGACACACCTAGCACGACTTCCTTAACAAACTCGATAATGTTATCACCAGTCACCCCACAGGAAATAGAACTACTAATAACAAATATAAAAAATAATGTAGCTGCTGGCATCGACGACATTAAACCAGTTCCTATTAAATACGTTTCCCAAGATATTAGCAACGTCCTATCGCACATCATAAACTGCATGTTAGAAACGGGTATATTTCCTGATCAACTTAAAATTGCTAAAGTTACACCTGTCTACAAAGGGGGCGGAGAATACTTACAAAATTTTCGACCAATTTCGGTCTTGCCTATATTCTCTAAATTATTTGAGGGCGTTATACAAAGCAGAATAGACCAATTTTTATCTAAGTATCATGTGATTAACAAATCACAATATGGATTTCAGAAAGGTAAATCCACGGAGCAAGCACTCGTAGAGGCAAAGGACAAAATAATATACAATATTGAGAATAAACTATATACACTAGGAATTTTTTAGACCTAAGTAAAGCGTTTGACACTATACAACACGACATACTGTTCAGAAAACTACATACATATGGAATACGTGGAATAGCTTTGGCTCTCATAAAAAATTATCTTGAAAATCGATTTCAATTTGTTAAAATGAATAACATTGTCTCAAGTACAATGGAAATAAAATGCGGAGTCCCACAAGGTTCGATCTTAGGTCCCCTTCTGTTTCTTCTATATATAAACGATATTACAGCAATCCCGGGATCTCATGAGCTTATTATGTATGCGGATGACACCAGCGTATTTTTTGCAAACTCATCCAAAGCCCAGTTAGAACTATTGACAAATAGCTATCTTGCCGACCTAGCTACATGGCTTCAAGCAAACAAGCTAAATTTAAATACGAAAAAAACGAAGTATATACTATTTGCACCTAAAAACAAACGCGACAGTACCAACTTAGTTATACATTTTAAAGATGAAATTATAGAACAAGTTCACGAACAAAAATTTTTGGGAGTTTGGTTTAATCAAGAGCTGAATTGGAACACACACGTGAATAAATTAAGTTCCGAGCTTTCACGGTCGGTTGGATGTCTATATAAAATAGGGAACCTTATACCAACATGGCTAAAGAAAAACTTATATTATTCGCTCTTTTACTCTAGGCTCTGTTATTGTCTTCTAGTGTGGGGCACGACATCGACCACAAACTATAACTCGTTGCTCACACTGCAGAAAAAAATGTTGCGCCTACTTGAAAATTATAAGGGTAAAATACAAGACCTGCACACTGCACCACTTTTTAAAAAATATGGCATTCTCAAGGTCAATCAGATATATTATTTTAAGTTATTACAACTGATTCACAAACAAAAACTATATGTGACGGATTTAAGTGACGTAACGCATGCATACCCTCTTCGACACGCACATAGGCGGCCCCCTCAGACCCGTACAAATTATGGAACACAAACAATGGAATATCAAGTCAGTAAAGCTCTGAATAACATTAAAGACCACATAGATTTTAATAACAATTTTAGTAAATTTAAAAGGGATCTCAGGACACTCATGGTGGGCAGTGATAACCCCTTATCATTTGAATTTGTATGTAATAACTAGTTGTTTTTCTGGTATATTCTAAAAATGAATATCTTGTTTATTACTAAGCGTTAACTCTGTAAACTGTGTGCTGCTGGAAAGCGCTGCATTGGGGACAGAGACCTTGTCAGGCTTCGAGCCTTTAGTCCCTGTCTCCATTTCGGTTGATTCCGGAAAAATAAACATTCATTCATTCATTCAAAAGTTACTCAGTGCGTATTCTACACTCCTCCACCATGCACTGGATATGCACCAATAGCTCCGCTAATTCTTTGATCAATCTAGTAAATGGAAAAGGCGAGCGGCATGCACGTAGCCAGGATTTTGTTCCGGGGGGGGGGGGGGGGGCACTTGACAAAATGCTGTATGAGGGGGAGGGGGGAGAGGAGGTCCCAGCAAAATGGACGATTTCGGGGGGGGGGGGGGGTTCACATGGGCCTCCCACCCCCTGCACGTGCCTGGCGAGCGGTATTATGTTCTAACGGTCTGATTCGGCCCTTAATGGTAAAAAGACATCTACCCCGTTTGCCACCAAAAACCACGCGGCGATAGGGACGGGATATTTTTCGCTCTTCGATAAATGGAGGCATGTCGTAGATTGTACGCTGCGGATAGTAGTGTGCCTTGAGGGCGCGTGCTCAATCTGCGCTCGGACAGACGGCACGAGCTCCTGCTTACGCAAAGCACTTTCGATCGGCCTGAGAAAAGCCCCTATTAGCGCCGAGATGTTTCGGTGGCGCCCTCTTATGGTTTCCCTCCATGACGTCACGACTGGGATTTGCCTCGCCGTGACGTCACCAGTTGTTATTCTGGCTACTTAACATCGGGTGCGACGACGAGTTTGATGGTATGTTTAAAAAGCACAGTAGAAGCTAGGAGCCATCGCAATCCGAAACTAACACCATCAAAGTTGACAATCTGACAGTGCTCATATGCCAATGGTTTGGCCAATCGTGGAAAGCTGACCACAGCGACGCTTTTGGCCGCGCACATCGCTATACTTCGTCTCACCTTAGTACGGACTATTGTTAGCCGCTCGTGCTAAAAGCGCGAGCTGGTCGTTTTGAATGAAGCCGCGGCGGCTTCACGAGCGCTCGTGCAGCAAGTGCTCTAGTCAAGGCAGTCAAGGCTGGCCGCTCGCGCTAGCATAGCCTTCCCGGTTAGTCCATGCTAGCGTGAGACGAAGTATAATAGACCATTTGCTGTCTTACCCAAGCATCAGGGAGAATGCAGGGATTGGTGTTCCACGCGCCACACGTGCACGCCTTTCCTGTATAAAAGATTCGAAGTAAATAACCAAAAGAAAGCATTGACGAACGCGCGTGCAAGATGCCATTTGTTTTAGGTATTTGCTTTAGAAAATTTAATACTGCTGAGGCCAGCACGTGCGGCGCGTGGAACACCAATCCCTGCATTCTCCTTGATGCTTGGGTAAGACAGCAAATGGACGAGATGTTTCGGTGGCGCCCTCTAATGGTTCTATTCCTGACGTCACGGCCAAGATTATTAGAAGCGAGCGACAAGTTCGATGGTGCGTAAAAAGCGCGGTGAAAACTTAGTCATGACGCTCCTAAACCCACACCGTCAGAGTTGAGAGTCTGACTTTGCTCTTATTTCCGTCGATGAGAGCAGAACTGACCAATCGTGGAAGGCCGGTCGCAGCGACGATTTTGGTCGCGGATGTCGCCAATGAATTAAATCGGCCAGAACTGGCGTTCTGACTGCGTTAGGGTGCGGCACACACTCTGGAACTTCTGAAGGTGTAGTAAAAACAATGCGTTCTCAAAACATCCCGCACATGTACGGCCCCCAGACGCCCTCAAAGAACCAATTGTTAGCCTCGTTTTAACCACTTTAAACTAATAAGAAAAGCGAATGGCATCCATTTAATATCACCGTGCGGTTTTAGTGGCAAAGGGCTTGGACGCCTTTCAGGTTAGCCGCTGAGGCTGCACTGCACACATGACCATTGAGGCGCAACACCTATTTCTCTCTTTCTTCTTATTGTCTGGACCGGCAAAAGGAAGGTCGGTGATTGGTTGCTCAAATCAAGCAGAGGTGCAGCGTGCGTGAAAGAGCTTCTTTCCCGGAAGAAAACGACCTGCCCACCCTCGAGGAACCAGTAGACGGCGCCCTCTATCTTCTGCACGAGCAGGTCCTGTACCGCCCAGCGCCTGCGGTTCGGGGGCAGGGCATTCTGGGTCTTCCAGTTGCCGCACACGAAGTCGTAGAAGTCGGCGCAGGGGTCCTTCCCGGAGCTGAACAGGTGCTTCATGTACGACGCTGCACGCGCCGCATGCAGGTCGCTCTTCTTTTGAAAGCCGCCCACGCTCATAGGTACAGGCTGAGCAAAACACCCTAAGAAAACTGCCCGCGTGGTCCGTTCAAACGAGCTCTGAATTGCGCCATCCAGCGAACGGTGAGGCCCGAAAGATGGTCTGACTCGGAAACTTCACTCACGCAAGTGAGAATAGGCGTGACAATTCATTTGCTAAATGATTCTCCGCAGGTTAAGTTTCGAGTGAAGTCGTTTTTGAGCCTCACTATTCCCCGCACTCGCTCAACCAGTCGCAGTGATTGGTTCATGGCACACTCTGCAGAGAATAGGAAGCGCCGACATTTCTTGCAACGTTATTACTGTATTTATTTAGTTATTTATTCATTCTAAGGATTCCCTCGGGTAATACCAAGGGGGAATTCACATACACATATACACACCGAAGGAAAAAGTGTAATAAAATACTACACTTGCTGCACTGTCCACACCAACGTTAACGTTACCATAATAACATTTATAATAATAAGCGCAGTAAAGGCCACGCAAGGTGCGGGTTGTTGAAGACGCAAATATAACGAGATGCAACATGACTAATAACGACATCCAATGTGACTAATTCTGCGCCAAGGAGAACATAGCGGCGAAAAGAGAAGAAATGTGTACGGCATGACAAGGGGGCGAGGGTCCTCACTCTCGCTCTCGCAGGACTCGTCGGCGCACTGCATGGCGTGCAGCCCCGCGGGGACGTCGGCGCTCTCCTTCGTTGCGGCCGTCGAGGCCGACGGGGCCGCGTGGTGCTTCACGCGCATCGTCCTCGGGGAGACGTCGCCGCGGTTGCCGCCTCTGGTCGCCCGGGAAGGCGACGGGAGAATTCGCTTCGGGCCTGCGCAAGTCAAAACAAAAAATAAAAAAAAGTACTTTTTTTTTCTAATTTGTATATCGGTTGCGGCACACCAGATTGAAGCAGCTGCGTGTAAAAATGATTCGAATATTTTAATCGAGTCGCGGCCGCACCTTGTGGTTGATTCTATGACTCGTTCATAGAGTTCCACTGTGAAGGCTGAAATACGTACCCAAAAGAAAAGATGTGAAAATCGGACTGAAATCTAAACGTGCAAGAAAAATTCGATGTTTTTTTATACAAAAAAAAAAGAAGAAAACGAGCCACTGGTTGCAGAGTATTCACCGCACGAAATTTACACGAAGTTTTGTTGAAAGCTTTTGTGCGTACAATAAATACCCCATGCGTTGTTTTCTTTTTTTACGTAAGTTATTTTTGCATGGGGTTGAGGCCCCGCGGTGGCCAGCTTGAAGAAGTTTAAGATTTATTTAGGTATTTATTTAATCATGGTACCTCAAATACCCAATTAAGCACATTACACGAAGGGGGGCCGGGGGGGGGTATACGTTTAGCGTAAGCGTCAGTCAGAACATAAAAACAAAAACAAAGTCACGAAAAGAATAAGAATATACACACCAAAGAAAAAGTGAAAGCCGTTTACAACTCCCTGTAACGCCGAATTAGAGCGCAGCTCTTGAGGAGGAGGAGGGGAGGGTACGGCGGGGGGGCAAGTGACCTCGGGGGAAGGGGAAAGGGGGTCACATGGCCTAAGGGGGGTCACTTGACGTCACTGATGACGTCATCAATGATGATGACGATGACGATGCGGATGACGATGACGTCATCAGTGACGTCACTGATGACGTCATCGGCATCCGCATCGTCATCATCATCACGTGACCTCAGGGGGTCAGGTGACCTGGGGGACCACGTGACCTGGGGGTCACACGACCTCGGGGAGGGGGTCACGTGACCTGGGGGGTCACGTGACCTCGGGGTCACGTTGCCTCGGGCGGTTACGCCGACGGCGACGGCGACGCCGACGCCGCTCAAGCTTGAAACGGGCGCCTAAGAGCTGCGCTCTAAAAGCTTGGCTTAGAGGGAGAGAAAAAGAAGTGCAAAACGAAAATATGTAGATAGAAGAAAACACTTGCATAAATGAAGTTCTAATGCTAGCATGCGCGGCAAAAACCCCAAAAGTCATGATTCAAAATAAATGATTACGCATTGCTGTAAACAAAAACACACACAAAAAATTGCGCATTTGCTTTTTACCTTTAGTTATTTTCATTTCAGGTGGCTCCTTTGGAATAGTCTTCCACATCTCTTTCCGCTGTAGGCTCAGGTATTGAGATCGGGCGTCTGCAAACCACATTAGGACTAGTGTCAGCTTAGAGATATGAAGACTCGTTTGGCGTAACCGTGTGTCTTTTGAACTAAAAAAAAAGTGACTGTGGTTTGTGATGGGCTAAATAAAAGTCAAGAAGTTGCTCAGCCTCTACATAGCACGAGCTCGTAGTCCTCCGCCAGGTTTTGGCTGCGCGTGTGGCGAAGTGTTATCAAAAGTAGAGTTCTCGCGTTCGAGGCTGTATAGTAGGTTCTAAACCTGTCACCTGCTTTAGTATATCGGTAGAATTCCGGGAAGGAACTGCCGCCAGATCGGTAGCCAACGTCTTGCTCGAAGGCTTGCCTCGGCGTCTTGGCGAAGTGTCGGCGGCCACTATGAAGATTTCAGGAGACAGTTCCTCCGCAAGGTCTTACTACACTATATAACAGGTTACTGATATTGCTATCCTTATAATGCCGGTTTACCATAATAAATAGAAGATCGTTTATCCGGTTGTCAGGAGACGGCGGTAAAATAACGTTTAATCATCCGGTAGAACGGAACAACCAACGCGTACCGAACAAGCTGAAAAAGAATATTAAAACTCTCTAATGGTGAGTAATTTCCGGATATTCCTCGATCACCGTGGTGCGGCTTCTTAAAACTAATTCCAGAGGAAGATGGTAACACTTTGTGACTCACTATAAATGCAAATTAATACATTAGCAAGAAGGTAACTTTATTCATTACAGCAATTCCTGCAATTCTGAGTAAATGACCCCTTAAGATTATTTTGTTTTAAATATTTGTTGGTACATGTTTAATTTTATGACATGAAAGTATAAAACTCGTTGATACTTTGTGCAAATAAATTCAATAAAAAAACGTGATCTGGGAAACGTGAGAACCGAAAATCATTTTGGGTACCTTTAGATGAGGCAGGGTGCAACTTTCACGCAGCTACTGATTGAATAAACTTTATTGCAGGGATAGGTTCCCGTCCCCCAGGTGGAGCCCTAGACCGGGCCCCATAGGTGGCGGTTACCGACTCGGCACGGTCCACCAGCCACTGCTGGCTGGTGGCCGTGTCATAGGTGAGCCGCTCCTCCCAGGAGGTGGGGTGCGCTTGAGAAGAGGCGAGACAGGGGCACGCAACTATTAGTTGCAGATGAACTTCATGGCAGAGGAAAACTATCATAATTACTTAAATAAAACACGACGTCTTCTTCTTCTTTTTTTAAAGAAGTGTTGTGTGAATTTGAAGGCCCATCTATATTTCCAGCCGAAGAAAGCTAACGTATAAAATGTGAGCAGCACTTCCGAACCCGCTTGGCTAACCCAGCTGGTCCCCGGATTCAGGCGCTGCTCCTAGCACGCCGGTGCAAAGAGGGGAGCTCTGACGCGGCGCGTGCGCGTCCATGGCGGTGCCGCGCGTGTCCTCACGCTTCACCAAAGTAAAACTATGCGGAGCGCAATTTCGTCTGGTTCTTCCGCAGGAGTTGGACTGACGTCCTGTGAAGCGCAGGGCGTGGATAATTATGTTAGCGCTTCTTGCTTCGTTTTTTTTAATTTTTTGTCTTAAAGTTGTTATCGGCTGATGTTTTAGTTTTATTTGCTGCGGAGTGATCATAAGATGCTCGGCGCTTGCCATGCCTCTGAGGAGACTATACTGGGGGGAAACTGAGAGAGAGGAGGAGATGAGAGCGCGCGCAGACGTCAGAGTGGCGAGCTCTTACTAGAAGCTATAGTGGGCAGACGCAAAGTCCGGCTGCCTTTGTCTTTGCTCACTGTTCGAGCGCGTTCGGAGGCCGAACGCCGGCACCTGACGTTCGAGCGCGAGACACTGCGCGAGGAGACGAAGCGCGTGGGAACGTCAGAGTGCCGGGCTCTGATTGGACGGATTAGTGGGTGAACGCAGAACCAGCTGGGTTTGTCCCTACCCACTGTATTCCTCCAATCAGAGCGAACTAAAGCGTCGCCTGCAGACGACGCTCTAGTTCGCTCTGATTGGAGGAATACAGTGGGTAGGGACAAAGCAGCTGTGTTCTGCGTTCACCCACTAATCCGTCCAATCAGAGCCCGGCACTTTGACTCCCTGCGCGCTCTCGTCTCCTCCTCTCCCCAGTTTCTCTCTGTATAGGCGGGATCACGAA
Source organism: Ixodes ricinus (assembly GCA_037355805.1). Classification (NCBI taxonomy): domain Eukaryota; kingdom Metazoa; phylum Arthropoda; class Arachnida; order Ixodida; family Ixodidae; genus Ixodes; species Ixodes ricinus. The sequence continues at coordinate 27,996 of JAZHYW010001888.1, read as the reverse complement.
TACCGAGCAGAACAAAAGCTCTCTAGCGCGCGCGTAGCAGAAAGATATATTTTTAGAAAAGGGTAACCAGAAGGAGAGAAGGAGGTGAGAGCGCCTACTGGCATAGCCTTCCTTTATAGTAGAAAGCCTGTCAGAACCCAAAGAAACGCGGTCACGGAAAAAGGGAGAGGAGAGGCGGAGAAAGAGGGATGCCTAAAGCGTCCTGGAGGGATCTCCTGGTGGCGCCACCACAGCGCGAGCGGTCAAATTCAAAAACACTCCTGTTTTTTTATGTTTTTTTGTTTGTTTGTTTTTTGTGAGGAGAAATATTACGTCGGCTTACATCCTTCTTCTCTTGCTACGTGCAACGGTCACCGCCCCTTTCCGCCACCGCGTTTGGAAGAAGAAGAAAAAACGGAAGAGAAAAAAGTAATACGATTGCGTAATGATAATGCAATTAATACAAAGGTGCAAGCGAGCTGGACAAGTATAACGATAATAATCTCTGGAGAAGGTGAACGGGGAGACAAAGGAGAAACACAAATCTCCAAACACAGCTCGGTGATTGGTGCGCGACTGAAAAAATCCGCCTGGTCCTGGGTCAGCTCTATACTGACGTCTAACTCCTGGTTTGTTCAGTTGGTAGAGCGCTCCACTGGGAATGGAGAGGTCCTTCCTCGATTTAGGACGAGGCGGATTTTTTCAGTAGCACACCAGTCACCTAGCTGTGGCTGGAGATTTGTGTTTCTCCTTTGCCCCCTTGTTCCCCTTCTCTAGAGATTATTATCGGTACAAATGCGTTTTTGGGAAGTGGCCGCTAGGTCCGCTAGCGCTGATAAGAGACCGCCCCCGGCGATACCATTGCGTTCGCCGCTCTGCCGCTTCTCTTCTCTCTTTTCCAGCGACCGGGCGCTGTATTGTTCCATCCTCAATTTGACGGGCTTTCCTGTATATAGGAGGCTACGGTACTGGAGAGAAAAAGGGGAACCGGGGTCGGGTGGCGCACTGGAAACATTTAATTCAGTGAGCCCAGGGGTGAACGTTCAGGGGCCCTGATTGGCCTATTTCGAGCACATGAAAACCACCTACAGCCTCCTACGAATTTACGGATTTACGGAGACGTAAATAGGGGGCTTAGGATTTTAGGTTAAAGGGATACTGAACCGAAATTTGGACATCACTCCTACATCGACATCTCAAACGGATGGCCGTACTTCTGTAAAAAAAAGGGCGCGATCAAGCGAGGGCTATGACGTCATTGTCCTCCAAGAAAAATTGAGAATGAGGGGAAGCGGCCTCGCTTCTCTCCTCCTCGCTTCGGTTCACCAGCTCGACGGGACGTAGCAAGGAGGAGAGGGTGTCTCGTCGGCCTCGTCGGCCGTGTTGAATCGCGCACTTCTTTACCAAAAATACGGCGATCCGTTAGAGATATCGCTGTACGAGTGATGTTTTTAGCTTTCGCAGTGTCCCGCCTATCCATCCAGCCTTGTTTTGTGAGCTCGAAATTCCGAATAACAGGCTTCGGTCAAGTGTTGTCGTCTTGCCTTCGGAGAGAGCGATCATGATGGCCGGGAAAGCCATGATGACGAGGACGAAGGAGACGCCGCCGGCGAGGGCCATCCACCACGTTGCCTTGTTCGGGTTCCTAATGGACCTCCCCACGTGAGACGAAAGGAGGACATTAGAATCACCCCAACACTTGCAAGCTCACATGTTCGCGACGTGAGCGATTTTAGTCTCGTTTATGCTTTATCCTGTTCTCGTTTACTGTTTGAAATGATGAACGCGTAATTTCGGTAAAGTGCCTACTAAGCTTTTCCGATTCTGAACAGAGAACAAATGACGCATGTCGCTTTCAAGTCGCTGACAGCTTAAGAAACACGAGGAGGGCCGGGCGAGTCCAGAGCATTTTCCTTTCTGCTCCGCAGCCAACGAGATCGTGTCATTCCCCGATAAGGATGCCGAAGAACGAATGACGGAGCAGGAAAGAGATTAAGACACGCCATGGGTTTTTTTAAGCTACCCCTGACCGTGGTTAGCCGAGAGCAAAGAGTTTCTCTAATCAGTGGCGTCACCTCGAGGCGGTTGGTAGAACGATCTGCGCGTTTCCCACATCTGCCGCTGCATTGAGAGCTAAGTCATCTCTCCCGGGAGGTCGACGCGGCGGCATGGGTAAGCAGCAGACCCCTGCAAACATCGAGATGTCGCGAATCGAGTTACCCAGGCCTAAAAGCTAATGGTTATTATTAATAATAAATCTTTATTTTTCCGTGCCCACAAGCAACTTTCAAGTTTATAATGTGGTGCACGCAAAGTCAACAAAAACATAGCATTATATCAAGCATTAAAATACACGTTCACTCCAAAAAAAGCCCGTACGTCTATTTTCCCGCACAACACTCGGAAAGCCAATCACCTCAACTTACGGAGGCACCTCAGCAAATGACTATGCCGAAACATGTGCTTAGGCCAAGAACGCAGTCTGAGTCGTGACATTAAGCAATGCAAGCGTGACGTTTTTCATTGCTTAATGTCACAACTCAGACTGTGTTTTTTGGTCTAAACATATGTTTCGGCATCGTCATTCGCTGAGCTGCCTTAGTAGGTTGCGGTGATTGGCTCTCAGAGTGTTGTGCGGGAACGTAGACGCACAGGCTTTTTCCTAGAGTGTACAATAAAAGTATAAACAATAGATAACAGAAACTGAAGAGGCTATACAAAACCTGCCCTACAATAAATAGGTAGTTCAGAGTCCCATTCGCACATAAAACATAAACTGGTAAGAACAAAAAAAAAAGTCACAATGAGCCTTATTAAATGCTAATTGCTTCTCGATAAATGAGAGACAGAAGACATACAAAATGGGTAAAAAGTCAGCACATTCCTGCTGACCCCGGACGGAACACGAAAGTCTAAAAAACGCAACAAATTTATTGAGTTCACTTGTCCGTGTACAACTTTGCGAAGAAATATAAAATACGTGTATTGCCTCCGCACGGCAGGCTTGTACAACGCAAGTCCAACAAGTAACGTTTTATAATCGTATAAATACTTTCTTCATACACTATTCTAATTATTCGTTTCTGTATATTTTTTATTGCAGCAGCCTGTGATAAAGTTAATGAATTCCAAATGATTGAGCCAAATTCTTATCTTTTCCTTACTAATGTCTAAACAAGTGTATACTAACCAACGGGGCGTAGAAAACTGGCGACTCAATCGTGAAATCATTTGCAGAAGATACGTGATTGTTAAATGACAGTGAACTATCGATGGATACGCCAAGATCTTAGATAAAAGGAACCTAAGGAATCTGGGCCCATCCCAGATTATATAAAAAAAAGTTTGTCGCGCTTCCTGAATAGCACAATGAATTTAGTACCTTGCGGTTAAGTGACAAGCGGTTTTAGCGCACTATTCAGAAACACGTTTTATGTCAGCCTGGAAAAGGAAGCAATCAGCCAATGACTTCACACTTATAAAAAGTTTAAGATCACCGGCAAACGAACATTTTTTCATCGGTAATACAGGAAGGAAGATCATTTATAAACAAAAGGAACAAGGAAAAAAAGTGGCGTTAGATATTAAGTGGCGATAGATAGAACGTATGAAAAAATACTTTCCGCACCTCAGTGTGACCATAAAACTCTGACACGCAGGCGTGGAATTCATTCTCGTCAAACAGGCGGAAGGGTTTAGAGTGATAAGTCAGGATAACGTTCCGGACACGAAAATTCTCCCGCCACCCTCCCGTCCTCAACTGGCCGCCACCATGCTGTATACTTTTTTTTTTACCACTCGTCACATGTAATTTCCTCAAATACGTGACGTACACGAGAATATGGCAGACCCCCGGGTCACTTATCCCCAGAGTTTCGAGCTTTTTGAAGCGCTGAAGTTAGCGCTAATATGAGGCACGATCGGCATATTTTGAAAGGATGTAGTCGAATGTGGAGCTGCTAGGCAGGCAACAATTTAAACATACTTCAGTAAAACAGAAGTTTAATACAATATTGGTATAAATACTAAACCATCCGTAAGACAGAATTAGTCGTATCTCTCTCATCGTAGAGCGGAGGCTCATTCTCGAATATAACCTCCAGAGAATTCATAATCTACAACGTTGTGAAAACTACAGGTGTGAGCGCGTGTGAGCGTGCGCCTGTTCATATCAGGCCTGCTCAAAGCACTGCGCTCGATCTTGTATTTCCTCCTTAGCACGCGCTGTGGACATAGACTGGACGTATATTCCACAAGTCTTTGACGCTTCTTTCTGCGAGGGTGCTTGCCTTTCTTTGGCTCCTGATTTGCAAGATAATGCTTGCAATTGAGGCTCAAGACGGTCTCGTGCAGCAGTGCGGACCTGGAGCACTGTGATAGTGATATTTATTTTAGCTCGGGTGAGCTGCGGAAACTACTCTAGCCTTGACAACGTCGCACGGGCCTTGACGGCGTTGTACGTTATCATGCTTACGTTCCACAGTGTATGATGGTGGCTATTCGTCCTAATTTTCTTCCTTCAAAGCACCACTTCCACAGCGTTAGCTTAACACTGTGGATAAAACGCTCGCAGTAGGTATATCTTCAGCATGTCGGGCTATATCGATTGAGTGCAGGTTATCCATACCGGTCAGTCAAATTCCCCTTCCAAGATTAAAATTTAAATTCTAGCGCTCGAATAAACATCATGGTGCCCGCGTTGAAAAAAAATCCTTACTCATTGATGGCATTACGGTTTATCGTGTTACCTTCCGAAAATACCAGGAGAGAAAGTCTAATCTTACCACTCAGGCGCTTCGACGTCTTCTTCTATCACTATAGCTTCTTTCTTGGTGAAATAAGAGATCAGAGAACGTGGAGCGATAGCTCGCGCTGCAGAACCCAGGGATTTTCGGTTCAGTCCCCACCATCACCAATTCCATCTGGATTATCAAGATCGGTCGTGTATTAGTGATACATGCCCCATCTAGATGACTAGACTCTGCGATGCAAGTTAAAGCTCTTAGGCTAGCATCCGTACTGCACCGGTGAAATCTCACAATGCAAATATTGCTCTAAGAATGAGCTAAACCACCTCACTGTTGTGGTTTCAGGGGGTGCTGGTTCTCAGTGTAGAAGAAAGCGAAGTTACAAGTGGGCATTCTATTCTCAAAACAAAACCTTTGGGTAAGTACAAAAAAAAAAGAGAAACGTTTGGAAAAAGCAGCAACATCATAATGTTTTAGCGCTTGAGTGACCTTCCCTTTTTAAAATCACGTTAACCTTCAGCAAATTTCCTTCGTGGACATATGCCAGCAACTCAAGGACAGCATCAACAACAATGAGGCTCCCGAATGGTGCTGAACTGACAGGTGCTGAGACGACCTGAGAACCGCCGCAAGAACAGAAATCGACAACTCGAGCGGACAACGGCCTTCACAATCAAGATGGACGCCGATGCAGAGGTGTGAGTAGGCCCTTTGGTTCCATTCATGTTTTTCGTAACCAGTGTCTGGAACTTTCAAGGAGGTTTTAGTACTAGTATTAGTTTCTTTTGGCTGAAGAGAGCCGCAGCGACGGAGAAAAGCAAGTAGTCCATAGCACAAGGGCCTGCAGCGCCGAATACTTCATTATCTAACAATCCTGTTAACAATGTTTAGAATTTTGTATGGACCAAATTGAAATTAGTTTAATACAAAAAATGGACCATACCTATCGTTGCCTGACTTCAACAAGATAAACCAAGCCTAGCAGTGTGCTAAAGACACACTTGAACGGCACCCTGGTTAAAGTCAGCAAGTATACCATTCGCGGGTTTCCGGGAAGGAACATGACTGCCGGGAAAAGAAAACAAAATATTAACAGAGTGAGATTAAAAAGGGAGAAATAGAATGATGTCCGGCGCAGTAAGGTTACATTTATTGACCGCTTTTTGCTCTCAAGAGACGCTGAAGGCAAATTAGCGTTTTTTGTTAAAATATAATTAGCAAGATGGCGAGAGCTGTCAGAAATCTATACTTCGTATGACCTTAAAAGGACACTGCAAAGGAAAAAAAAACATTTTTTTTAAAATGGCATATCTGGGACACGCATATTTTAAAATATTTTTCTACAAAATTTTTTACCACAATATTTACGTCGTTAGACGCAATTTAGATGCAGAAGGTCGCAGTCCGCTTAGCCCAGCCTCGTGCTTACAAAGTGCTTACATCTATCACTGGTGGAGAGATATATGATTGACGTGTGAAAGGTTGGTTGTAAATTTGTATCTTCGTGCCGTAATAGTATTTTAATCGACTATTTTTTATGTTCGAGAAGCAGATGATGAAGATAGAGTCATTATTGTTTTCAAATGTATTCTGAGATTGATTTTCCCGCTTTGGCTTGAAAGGTTAACAAACATGGCTGCCGGTGTCTGCGGAGTGCTAAACGAGTGAAGCTCATTGAGCTCATCAATTTAAATGAGTGCGAGTGGTTTTGAGTTCACAGAGTTGTTTAGAGGACGGTCTCCTCAACCGACGTAGTTTGCAGCAAACAACTGCAGCAAGTACGCGCCTTCAGAAGCGCTGTGCGGATGCTCGTTCTCGAAGCGGGACTGGCCTAAGCCCAGCGTCCCAGATCAACTATTTTGATCGATCTGGCTTGATTTGTTTCTTTGCGCGTGTTGATGCTGAATAAAGATGCATGGTTCCCGTAAAAGCGGCCCCGCTGCTCTGTAAATTGTGCAACCGTCGGGACTACGACCATGGATTCAATACAGAGAAGGTACCTACACAGGTAAGAAGTTGCGGGCCATTTGGTTGGAGGCAATCGGGCGTTCGGCACGCATCAGGTTTGTCTAGGTATGTTCCCGTCATGGTGCATCGAAAGGCAACGCTTTCAAGTTTTGCAGGGCATCTGGCCGACCAAAGTGAATATTTTTACGTCGCGTTTTAATTGTGCGTCATGCCGCTCACTCACGTTGCTCACAAATGCCATGTGAAAAAAAATATAACAAGACCAGTCAAGGTAAAAAGAATGAATATTTATTTTGTTCATTTTTTTAGTTCTCTCAGTCGCTTATTACGGACATCGATAGACGCTTGAGAGTCGCTTGTATTGTACGGAACGCTAGACCTCCGCTTTCATGGTCGCGTCTTCAGAGTGTTGCAGAAGTTTTCAGACGGGGGTGAATAGCCGACGGACAGAGGCAAAACGGACGCCGACGCGCAGCTTTGTCCGTGTCTCACGGCATTGCGGACCACGATAGACGGCAGGAAAATAGCAGACGATGGCGGAGGCTGCCGCTCGTCTGCTCGCACGACTGGCGTGTGGTGTTAGACTTTCAGAGTATATAGACGCACTGGGTGTCGCGAAAGGAGACGCTACGCGTTTTAGTCTGTTCATTCGAGCAGCCAAGCCAGTCCAGTAGTGATGGGCGGGGCCACTGATCTGTAGGCCGGGCTTAGAGCGGGTTGTGACCTCCACCTAAATTGCGTCTAACAACGTAAATATACATCAAAAAATTTCCGTAGAAAATTTATTTTAAAAAATACGTATCCCATTTATGATCTTTGAAAAAAATCAACTTTTTTCCCTTTCAGTGTCTCTTTAAGTTTTGACGGAATCGCTGATGCTTCGAGCTGACGGCAGAGCCGTATATACAGAGAGTTTGGTCATTCATTGGGAAGTATGGGAGGCAAAGGAGAAGACGCCATTGGCCGAAAGCGGACTGGGCGTGTTCTAAAGCGTTTTCACAAGCTCGAATCTAGCCAATCAGAAGCCAGAAATAATACCCTGGCGATAGTCGCGAGAAGCAAAATAAGTGCGTCGGAGTAACTTTCGGTGACGTGATGTTTCAATCACGCTCATCCAAACTCATGGTGGAAGAGCGCGACTAGCGGAACGATCAAACATAATCCGTACGCCAGGCGCCGAGGGCCGGGAATCTGCCGTCCGAGGTGTTACACTCTGTGCGAGCAAAACAGAGTTCAAGCGGCACATTCGTTTCTTACATCTTTTTGCATGATCATAACCGAAGATCACGTGCACCCTATTTTCAACCATGAAGAGTTACTGCATTTAACCCTTACGCTCTTATTAAAACTGTTTCTCGCTACCACCACTAGGGGATTCTTTCCGGCTTCTGGTTGGCCAAGAGAGCATGCCAAGCCATTTATCTGCGTCTGGTGCACGCCCTGGCTCTGCCCGCTCCTCTCATTAACCGAACTCTGCCTATACACGGCTTTGGCTGACGGGACCAATCAGACAGTCAGAAGCGCACCATCATGGTGTTTGTCATGTTCCTGTAGCTGTCCTATCATCGCTGAACCATTCACAAACAGAAAACGTCCAGTGACTTGCGCTCTTGACGCTGCTCTAATGGTTGCATTAGCTAGTTCGGCTTCGTCTGGACTTTTAGATTCGTGTTTCTTTTATATTAAAAAGGGGGTTTCAAAAGCCAAGATACAGACAGGAACAAAATGTTTTTGTTGTTAATATTTTATGACTTGTTTTAGGCGACGCTACAATGATTATTTGGTAGTGATCACACGGCTGTGCAGTCGTTGTAAACCGCTTTCGGGCAGCAGGGAGTGCCACGGCCAGCCACATGGTCTCTTCGCAAGACCGATGTACCTCCCAGAGCTGCGGGCTTGTGGCTGTCCATTCCCCAAATGTATAGTCTATACTTCGTTTCAACTTGGGTCCAGACGCAGCCGATGCTACAAGCACGAGCGTGTGGCCCTGAACAGTGCCTGTACTGCACGAGCGCGCGTGCTTGGCGGGGACGCTGGAAGCCCGGAGCTCGCGCTTGTAGCATCCTCTGCGTCTGGACCCAAGCTGAAACGAAGTATAGTGGAAAAATAAACTTAATTTCAGTGTCCATCTTAAAGGTACACGGAAATGTCAAAATGCCAATCGTTATAGCCTTTGTTTTGTACGGTTCACGTGCCAGGACTTCGTTTCCTTTCATGTCGCGTGACTTGCGAGCTGCAATTATCGGGCACAAAGGAATGAAGTAGCGCCGCGTGAATAAGGACTATTCACTGACGGCAATAGCTGTGTGCGCGACTGCTGAGCGCGTGCTGACGGCCAACTTTCATATGCTTCGTTTCAGCTTGGGTCCAGATAGTGGTCTGGCAGCTCGGGCACAAAGGAATGAAGTAGCCGCGTGAATAGGGACTATTCACTGGCGGTAATAGCTGTGTGCGCGACTGCTGAGCGCGTGCTGACGGCCAACTTTCATACTTCTTCTGCAACGCGCTTTCCGCACCATCGAGAGTGCAGGTCTTAGCAGCCTATTAATGTGAGCTCGTTCTGAGCATGCGCTCTAAACGTCGCTCTCAAATATGGCGTCCAGTGAATACCCCTTTTAAGCGCGATTACACACTGGTCAACTTCGTGCATACCCTTCGATCGTTTGTTCTTCTGGCACATGTGATAGACTTATTGCTCTATTACCCAAGCATCAAGGAGAATGCAGGGATTGGTGTTCCATGCGCCGCACGTGCTGGCCTCAGCAGTAGCAACTTTTCTAAAGCAAATACTTAAAACGAATGGCATCTTGCACGGGCGTTCGTCAACGCTTTATATTGGTTATTTACTTCGAATCTTTTGTACGGGGAAGGCGTGAGCGTGTAGCGCGTGGAACACCGATCCCTACATTCTCCTTGATGCTTGGGTAATATAGCAATAGGTATATTTGTAACGGACATGCCGTGTCATGTCCTTTAATCCCTTTCCCACTTAGGCCTGCGGGCCTTTCCTCTGGGCAATAAACAACAACAACATGCCGTGTAAGTTGGTGAGAGGACGAAGGTTGTCGCTGCATGCGTTTCCGAAGAAAGAAATGAAACTAAATGAAGCTACTGAGTAAAAAAACAAGACTAAAATATAATACTCGTTACAGTTCCTCCAAAAAAATTTGTAAATTAGTTACCGAGAGAGGAACAAAAAACAACACAATATGTTCAAAATAACATCGTTGTTTTTGCACGTGATTCACTCACGTCGGTGTCGCCCCGGCATCATGTTATTCGTGCCGCCGCCGATGCAGATGCAGCGCGACAAAACAAGTGACTTTGTCCTTGTTCTGTCGCGCTGTTTGAAGCCATAATGCTCATCAACCAACTAGTCCAAACATACCTCTTTAGCGAGCTTTACTTCGAAAAGGACGCGTTTCATTTGTCTCGCAGAATGACGCTACCGGAGCAAGAAGCGCAGCACTTGCAGTACTACTGCATGGCGGTGGTCGTCGCGTCCGTGCTGCTCTTGCTCGTAATGCCGCTGGCCTTACACTTGATACGGTTCAACGGTAAGCTAGTAGGAAAATGACACTATATATACGATCCGAAGAAGCCAGTAGAATGGCGCCAAACCGCACCGTCATGGTGCTTGTTGTCTTTGCGGGTTTGCTTATTACTAGCCAAAACCAATCACGCACACAAAAAGAAAGAACGCGCAAGATAGCTGTGCCTTTACTTTGGGTGATTGGTTTGGTTGGTGATAGCGAAGGCACGAAGAAGATGATGATGATGCACTTTTGGCGCTGCTTGATTGTCTCCATCCGATCGTGGAGTTGGCTGTAGTCGGACTTGAAATGAAACGGAGTATGGCACGTATTACGCGCACGAACGTTGTCGCAGATGATGAGAACGGGCTGCAAGTGTTGTCGCTTACGCGCAGCCCTACAGCTTCCCTTGAGAAATTAGAGTTGGGTCGAACGGAACACTCCTCCTTTTTATGTTAATGCGTAAGCATTAGTATACCTACATGACAGCGAAAAAGCTGACGCCGTCCGTCTGCGGACGAAACAGTGGAAGGGGAAGCGCGCCGCGTAGAGAGGAGGAGAGTAGTGAAGGAGAGAGGCGAGAGGGAGGTGACGTCACGGGGCGGAAGCCAATGCGCGCCCGGGAAACCTGTGAACGGCGAAACCAGAGCCTAATATACGGCTCTGGGCGAAACCAGCGTCAGGCAGTGGATGCCGCTGCTAAGCGTGCAAGGCGAGCGAAAGAGACAGGGGAGCGGAAGCAGCGCCTAGCTCGGCTGGCCGAAACGCAGCCAGCCGAGCTGGACACCGGAGCGTCTCGGAGTCCGAAAGGAGATCGCGATACTCCGCTACCACAGCTACGCCGTAACCGACGCGATCAGCTTCAGGGGAGATCATGTACTCCTCTTCTACGCGTCCGGGCGCGAGGTGGATATTCTAGGCGACAACACAAAAATTCAAGGAAGATCCGTTGGTGGATCCTTAGGGAGTGCGTTATCATGACTCTTGGAAAACGCCACACACGTACCCCTCTGGGAAACGTTAACGCTGACCCCTTCACTTTTCTGTTTTGGCTTTCTTTTTTTTTTTGCTTTTTCTTTCGCTTCCTTTATTTCTTGCTGCCTTTTTTTTTGCTTTGTTTCAGGGTTTAGTGTTAGCGTTTCCCAAAAGGGGAACGTGTGTGGATAGTTTAGGCGGCAAAGACCGTGGTTGTGGGAGCAAAACCTGCCGAAAACTTTCTTCTTTCTTGTTTTTCTTTTTATGGCTTCTTATGGGCACATATACTCTGCATTACTCTGGCGGACGTAACTTTTTTCGGTCTCGCTTTCTCATCGCAACCAAGTGTGGTAGTCCAACGTTACGAATTTTTATGAAGTTCGGCTGATTTCTGTGTTGAAATGGTGACCGAAACCCCCGGCCCCTAAAGATACGTAAGAGTTTGATGTGCTTGCGAGGAGACTTTTCCGCAAGCGCATGACCGAAAAGACACCGTGCTGCTATCAAATCAGCTCACGTCTATTCGCGATTTATGCTGCCTCAATGACCTCTGACGTCCCTCCAGCTCGCGGCTTCCCATTCGCTTTTTAGTTTGAACTTACAATTTGTTCGAGAATAGGTCGACCTTTTATGGACAGACAGGCGTGTCTACTTTCCCGCAGAACCCAAGGAAACAAATCATTGAGACTTAAAAAAAGCCGGCGAACGGCAAAACAAACAACAAAAAAATTGCGGTGGCTTAGCTCGGCTATGCCAGGATATACGTAGCGTGAGCTTATGCGCACAAAATGAGAGTCGCTATCAAGCGGCTCCGGTGCAGCGTCAAGACTTGGCTACTGCGCAACGAAGGCGCACAGCTGGGCACGCGGCGGCGCCAGTGCGTCTGCCGCGGCTATGACGTCACTCCTCTGGAATGCGCAGACCGGCGAGGCGGGCGAGGCGGTCGCGGTGGCGGCGGAGCGCGCGGCGGCGGTTTCGCGTGGCTCTCATAACGAGCCGTGCTCATTATGCAAAGCGCGCGGCGGCGGCGGAGGAGCCACCGCCGTCGCGCGTGGCTCGAGTGTGGTCGCGCGTGGCGCGTGGCTTTCATAGTGAGCACGGCTCATTATGAGGGCCACGCGAAACTGCTCAACCTCGGCCAGTGTAGCTAACGCTACAAAATAACGTTTTGAAAAAAATTTTAAAAAAAAGAATGCGATCCACTTAGCTTTTATTTTTGCGCTCCGACGTTATCGCTGCCTCGTGATTGCCGGGCCTCTTTCATAAATCGCTATGATTGGCTCTTCTTGAGCGTTGTAGAGAAATACACGCGCAGGTACTGTGCATAAAGAGGTCGACCTATTTTCGAATTAATGCGGCAGGTATCGCGATTTCCTTGCCAGCCTAAAGATGGCACTGAATACCGCGAAGCAGAATATAGGTACTTTTAGCAAATACTAATAATAGCGTGTTCTGATGATAAGCTACAAATCTGAAAGAACTAAAAAAAAAAGGTTATAATAAACCAGAGAACAATTTAATATGCGCTTTCAATGTCCGATCAAAACGATAAGAACGCTTTTCATTTTTTTATTCTTGTTATGCTTTTCTTCACATATTTATATTTGCCAATAAACTTCTGTGAGCGGCCGTCGAGCAACGTGAAAAAGCGTAATGAAACAGAACCTAAACGCGACCGAAAACTATTTGACTTTGCTCGCCAGGCGCGCCCAAACTAAAGAGCTATACAAACCTCTACTTTTCCACTAGGATTGTTTGTTTCTTTTTACCTTTTGTGTTGCGTATTTATCGTGTGATCTCCCCTGCAGTGAGCACAGTGCCGGAAGAAGGGATCGCGCGACAGCAGAACGAACTCGCGGACGCGTCCCTCGGAGACCCGGCCACGCCTAGGACTCCGCCGGCTCACCTGTGTTCGTCGGCGTCGTGCTTCGATCAGAGTGCGTGCACCATCTTGTTGTTTATGAACTAGCGCGTGCATCCGCACGAGCTATGGGCAAAGTGCCCGCGTGCGAGTTTCGTTCTATTAGCACTCCGTGTCGTAGCACCACCACCCTGGCATGACTTCAAGAAACGTATCAGTTGGTCTATGTAGCGTGGGGTCTTGAATGAAAATAATAATCATCTTTATCCGTAAACAATATACGATAGTCACGTCGCATTAATAAGGGCCCGTGCCATTCCTCGCTGTATAGAATGAAACGTTCAAGGACGAACTGGGTAAATACGTAGGTTTCTGGTCTTATTGTCGCCGACTCACATTGTCGACTTTTTTGTTTTCTCGAATGGAGGGTTTTATAATAACAATACATGTACTACCTTAATTTATTGACTGCTATAAAAAAACAGGTTAGAGGAGCGTAATTGATTGATGTTCCGAATGCATAGGCACATTCAATTACCGCTCAGAGCACTCTAGACGGTCGTACAGAAAATATTTACTTTACAATGTCGTTACGGTTTCAAGGTCACTTAATCTACGAGCTTCTGTCCACCGACGCTATGCCATGCCAGGAGCCATATCAGTTTGTCTGCCAGTCCACAAGCCGTTCTTTCAGAGATGACAGACTGAGCTACATGCGTGACATTCTCTTTGAAGCTGCTGCATGGTAAGTCAGCAAACGTTTTTGGCGGGCAATCGTACGTACCCCATCGGAACTCCTTAAGCCGGAGTCACACTGCTCATACATCATACAAAAGGACAGTCTGCAAACACGAGTCACCGCATTATCCGTGATTCGAATGCCGCGTGCCAAGTTTTCTCCTTGAATTCATTTGCTTGCGGCATTCGAAGCACGGATATCGGGGTGACTCGCGTTCTAATCTGTATGCGGACTGTCTTTTGTACTCATAATAGCCTCCTATATACTGACAAAGCCTCGGCAGAACGCCACGAGACGCGGCCGCCGAAATTGAAGAGGAAGAGCGGCACACAACGGATGAGAGGAGAGACGTGTAACGGGCGCCCCGCTGCGGCGAGACGCCGAAACACACTTGTCCCGAGCGATGGAATGTCCGCTCGTGCTTCTCACGTTCCTCGCGCTACCGCTTCTTTTCTCGTCGGGTTTGAAAACCATGTTTCGGGTCCTCACCGCTCTAAAAGGTGTGCGCTCACTACAGGCTCCCTAAGAAATGCTTCAGTGCTACCAAATCCTTGCACTCCGAATCTGCGACCGGGCACTCTATGGCTCTGTCGTTGAACTGCAAGGCTTTGTGAGGATAGAGGAGGCTATGGTATTGTGTATAAGTAGTGTGACCCCGGATTTAAATAAAGCGCCTCTATCCTTAGAAAGGTGGCGCCATTCATTGTTGAAGAAATGCTCGAGACACGTGCCACGCGCCACTTCTGGGAAGAACGTGGCGTCTAAAATCTAGCTCAGTGCTCCGCCGTGCCGCCATGATCTTCCCAAGGGCTGCATGTTGCATGTGCCTCCTGCGCCGACGCACTTTGCGCTACTTTTAAAAACATGAAGGGGCTTTAGCTTTAGAGTGCAACGCTGCGCCGCCATGCTTGCCAGGACACAGTCACTGCTCTGGCCTCTTATGAGCTCAACCAAGGAGGACGGCGATCGTTATCGTGTTCCAACAGCCGCGCAACATTACTGGTGAAAAGGCGTCCACCTTTTCGGTCGCTGAGCCCGCATGGTGGTTGTATTCCATATACGGCTCTTCCTTTTCTTTAAATAACTAAGTTTAATAATTACAGGCAAATCCAGGTATTGCATTTCCGGGTGCGTCGTGAAAAAAACGTGTATGGATGAGTTTCCGAGACGACTAGGTTACAAGCCCTGCCAAACCTTCGTTCAGACCACAATGTCAACTCCACACGAGTAGGAAACACGGATGAAGGGTCTCATGCAATGTAAAGCCTCGCAATGTTTTTTTTGTTGTTGTGTTACACGGTGCGGTGATGATAATTGAGATGGCATAAATTATGTAAGAAATTTTGCTTCCTTTCTTTAAGATCTTGTGTAAGACATTGTCAATGATTGAATGTATTGCCCGTGTAAGAAAAACTTTCGTACTCAAACAGGCATCTTTTACTAAGAAAACCGAATCTATTCACATTCGGGTTGTCAACTCCTTTCACCTTCGGTGGGGAGCTAGGCGACTCGTTTCTTTGATCGCATATTGAACTGCAGTTCCTGTCGACTTTCTGACTAATGAGTTCAAAGACCGCTTGTAGTTCAGTGTGACACCGGCCTGTAGCCAACGTGTACTCCTCACTGCAAAATACTGTTCTGTCGTGGTAGGATGACTTGGTATGTAAACGGAGAGAGGCGGACAATGTGTATAAGCTAGACATGACGTCAAACTGTACAACGGAGATTGAATAATGAGGCTAACAAAAATCTACGATAAGTATATAGTACGCATCGACTAACGTTTCTAGCGTGTATGTCTAACGCGTATTGAATGCGTTACCTCGCGTTTACGAATGGCGCTCTGCTAATTTGCGAAAGTTTTTATAACGTGATAATAAATTTGACAATACGGAATTTGTTAAAAATGTATATATTTCTTGCAGGATTTGCTCGCTCCAATGACACGTTCGTCAAAAAAATCCATTCCTATTTCAAAGTTTGCGGAACACGATGTAAGTGACATTATTATTTTTTATCTATTTATTTCTATGTCGAAAACGTTAAACGGAAGCACGAAGGGAGCGAGCGCGTGGTAGAAGGGCTCGACAAGAAACCTCTTAGAATGTGAAACAAAAGAAATGTTGACAGGGAATAAAATACCCTGCGCGAAACTGTCGGCACAAGCCTGACTTGGGAGCTTATCTTTATTACTTTACTTGGAGAGGGTACTGGCGGGCATCAGATTCACCTCTTAGGTATTTATCCAAACTGAGGATTTTCCACCGCCCTTCAATACTAAGAAGAAGAAAAAATCTGGCGATGGCTGCACGCAAGAGTGTTACAGGTTGTTCATCACACCAAGCATCACAAAAAATCGCCCCCCCCCCCAAAAAAAACAACAACAACAACAACAACAACAACAACAACATACAATGAAAAATGTTTAGAATTTCCTGTAATGCCGAATTAGAGCGCAGCTCTGGAGGAGGAGGGTGGGAGGTGCGGAGGGGAGGGCATGTCTATGCTCCTTCTCCTTCTCTCCTGCTCCCTCCCATTTTGTGAGAAATTTTCGCTAAATTTCTCGCTAAATTAAGCAAACAAGTACCCGCACAACTTAGCGGGAAATGTACTAATTTTTTCCCGCTAGATTTAGCGGGAAATTTCGCGAAAAATTTTCCACTACATTTAGCGGGAAAATTTAGCGAAAATTTTCTCGCTAAATTTAGCGGGGAAATTGAATTTGTGTTGAGGTCACGTTACGTCGATTTTCCCGCTAAATTCAGCGTGACGTCCCGCGTGATGTCACGAAGGTAAAATTTCCCGCTAAATATGACGGGGAAAATATTTCGCTACTGTTGGCAGGAACTTTTCCGCTAAATTTGTCGGAAAATTTTCCCCGTTAAATATAAAGGAACATTTCACGCCGAATTTACCCTCGGGAAGTCACGTGACGTCACACGTGATGTCAACTGGCACCGTCGTAACAAACGTGACCCAATTTTATGCTCGTGACGTCAGTATGGGAAACGTCCCGCAACGCGCGGTTACGTCGACGCCGCTCAACCCAAAAACGGGCGCCTCGAGCTGCCCTCTAAAACATTTAGTCGAATGTGGCAGAGACAGAGAAGCATTTGGTTCTAGACAAATATACTTCGGTACTGACAAGCTTAGTGAAATGTATTTGCATCTGAATAATTTAGATGGCATAGTTCCATAATCGGAAGTCAGTTAAGAAGCCACGAACAAAAATTACCCAATGTCCTCGTGTTGTCATAAATAAGATGTGATATTGCGTTAATTTTCGAATGTTTGCACGTCCCACGCTGCAGCTAAATACACTATATAGTTGAGAGCAACCTGGTTTGTATGAATAGGTCTTTGTCAGTGACCGGGGCTGCAACCATTTGTAGGCACAAAATAAACAGCGAATTTCAATTGAGTGGAAAGCTTTCCCTCGTTGATTTATTGCCCGAACTACCGTATGGGTCAAACAAAAATAACCCAAGTGATATAAGCAAAAATAAAATCATCTGTGCTGGCAACGACAGTGAGCTACCACGAAGGTAAATTAGCCTCGTAGCAAAATCAATCAAGCAGAGAAAGAAAGAACGTAGGATCAGGGCGAGTTTACTGCGCGTGATTAGTTTAGGTGGTAATGACAAACGCACGAAGTTCGCCGTGACGATGCATTTTTAGCGAAGCGTGACTGGCTGCACAAGACTGTAGCATCAGCTGGGCTGTATGAAACGGTGGAGGTGTACGCGACCAAAAGCATCGCAGTGGTCGGCGTTGCTTTGCTAAAACGCTCACCGTAACGTCTTTGTTTGGATTTTTTTCTTTTTTTGCTTTCATCGACGGAAGTAAGAACAATGTCAGCGGTCGACTTTGACGGTGTTTGTCTAGGAATGCTATGGCACGCTAGCTTCCATCGTGCTTTTTACGCACATCATTGAACGTGCAGTTCGTAATTGATGATGCTTATAGCCAGGATTACAACTTGCGATATCACGGCAAGGCAAATCCTCGTCGTTACGTCGCAAGCAAAAACATAAGATGACGCCACCGAAACATCTCGGCGCTAATAGTCAACGAGAAGGGCAAGAAACATGAGCCACCAATTTTAACTTAGTTCGTATGGGTTGGCTGTTTTTTTTTTTATTTGTCTTTAATTTTATGATTATTGATGAGCGATACGGCTGGTACTCCTCACTGGTTAGATTGAAAATTTAATGATAATGATTAGGCGAAGGACTCCAAGGCAGAGAAGATTAGCGCACGAATAAATATACTCGAACTTGAGATGGAGCGCAATAGTGACCGATGATTAGTTTTCCCTGTGCCTTCCGGGTCAGTGACACCACGCGGCACTGTTAGCGCGAATACGACTTCGGCTCTTTTTCGCAAAGCACTGTGTAATCTTCAGCGTCGCATCGCAGATTTTATCGTTAGGTCGAAACGTTCTATTTGTTCGGTCTCGACGTTTGTCCATCCTACTCTGTAGACCACAAATATTGGCCTTCTCGACGTTCTCCGGAAAAGTGAATGCAGGGTCATTTGCTATATACCAAATCATGTCCATTTTCTCGTATAATTGCGTGTGAAAAACTGCGTTTTGAGGAGCTTGCGTGACAATCTTTCAAAACACCTGCGTTTGGAACAATAAATAAACGAAAGTCAAAATATAATGCTCTATTTGTTTTATTTTATTTATATCCTACAGTGCACTTTGAAAATCACATAAATAACCATACTTATGAATGGGCTCCCTGAGTGTGCATCGGGAGTGTAGAATCGTGTTGATGTTTACGCTATTATACAAAATCATGTAGGCTTAGTTGTAATTGCCAGTAAACAAAAAACATTTAAGGGAACTTGAACGACAGGCTTACACGACACATTCATTGTCACAGTGAAACAAAAAAAAAAATAAGCCAAGATCTTATTCAAATGCCGTTTCTTATACTTTTTCTGTTTTATCCGGCGCTCTGAGAAATACAGTGTGTCTACTTCCCCGCAAAGCGCTTGGGAGAACGAATCGCTCATATTAAGAGGCTAACATTAGGCTTATACGCCGTAACAGTGACCATAGCATAAACACGCGAAACATGATGAGTGTCAAAGAGCAGACTGCTTTATTTATTTGTTTTAAGTCTAGACACGTTTTATTTGTATAATTCGCCCAATTCTCTCTGTAGATTGCGGTGAATGGCTTTCTCGAGTGATTTGCGGTAAAGTATAGGCACTTGGGATTCCTTCATCCGCACTCACGCTCTTTACACATCACACAAAAGACAGTTTGCAGACAAGTTCCAAGCATAACTACGTACGAAACAAGCGTACATTGACCGCGTCCGAGGCGCGCAGCAGACAATTCTATCATACATGTCTGCGGCCGAACACCGCGTCTTTCGTATGGAGGAGCACAGAGAATACACCATGTAATGAACGAGACTTACATTGGGTCGTCCGACATGTCGACTGGTCACCGGCCGGCGTTGGCAGACACGATGCGAATCCTCCGGCGTCAATCGCAACTCTCTCTAGACGCACGCTCCGCCGCGACAGAGACCCGTCGCATCCACGGGGCAACTCCTTCGGCTATCGCCGACAACGGGAGAGACCGCGTGCAACACACTGCCAACTCCGTCCGACGATCAGGGAAAACTCCTGCCGGTTCTACCTCAGTCACGCGGAAAGGAGGTGCCTCGCTGCGTGCGATGTCGGGCGAGTGCGATGGGAGCGATCTTGACGCAGGTGGGAGGGGAGAGCTCGCTTGATCCTTGCCTTGCACCGTGCGAGCAAGTGACGTAGCGCGTTGTTGCTCTCCGAACCGTCAGCCGTGGGCCACTCCTTTTCACGTGGATTGCGTTCGTAAGCAAGCCGAAGGTCGAGGGCGTGCGGCACAGCTGAGCTTATGCTGCTACCGCGTGCACCTGTGAGCAGACTTGTATACGCAGTTCAGCTACTCTACTCAAGTACATTCCCCAAACTTGAAAAAAAAAATAAAGTGTATTGTTATGTGAAAGCTTGCTATCGTCTTTCGAAACGTCATCTAGTCATTTCTCGGAGTGAAGTAATGGCGACTATAAGACCGATACAAATAAGCGCTTTATAAGTTTAGTGTGTTAAATAGTTCGTCAGCGGGAGTAAAACCACGGCTCTGTGGCGACATGACTTTATCCAGTTTTTGCCGCCATTTCCGGAAAAACGCATCGACCTCCGATTACCCCTGGAGCAATGCATACCAGTTTTTTTTAAAGCACTATATAGAGGTCAAATGGCATCATGAAAGAGTTATTAAAAGTACTTGTGCTTTACTTTGAAACTACATTGTAGTTATTGAACTTTACTTCTTCCTTATATTGCACCCGGTGTACTTACTACTTTACTTGAAGTACATAACCTCTCATTTACTTTGTACTTTACTTCAAGTACTTTTTAGAGGTACTTTACGCAACACTGTAAACGAGCAAACACTGTCTGCGAAATCAAGGTCAGGCAGTGCTAAACCTCAAAGTAGACATTATACATCCGCAGTACATCATTGAACCGAAAACAAAAAAAAAGGTACAAAACAATTAGGGTGCACGCAGAAGCAGAACCAGCTATAAAAAGCACTTCTGTGAAAAACCCAAGTCGCTTTATATTTGGCTAGCAAAATTGCGCTAACGGATGAAAACCTATGTACTTTTTTCTTACAATATATATATATATATATATATATATATATATATATATATATATATATATATATATATATATATATATATATATATATGTAACTTCAAAAGTAATTCTCTACTTTCTTACGGTAGTTAGTAATTTACTCATTTACTTTCCATTTAAGTAATTTCTACTCTACTCAAGTTACTTTACAATACAATACAATACAAAAACCATCTTTCTTTACTTTCTTTGAAAATAATACAATATAAAGTCCCATAGGCCAATAATGGCTTGTGCGTCGGTCGCGATAGGAGCCTCTGCTTATCATTGCACAAATAACTAAAAAACAACAAAGCATACCAATATAAGTATATATTACTACAGTTCCACCTCATTTTCCAGCTTATATTAATTCCTCTATTTTGATGAGCACATATGTAAAACCCGTCCAATGATATTGGAGTAGTATTTACATATTGGGAAGGAAAATAGAATTCGTATTTAGAAGATAATTCTATTATCAGAAGAAAAAATATAACATTTTATATTACTCGTTTTCGGGGATACCTATTATTTATCCTATTACATTTTATAGGTCTATTTTCTTTCCTGCTCAGTTATCCATCTTTTTGCTAGTTTTTTTATTCTATGGGATTTTATTTTTAGTAGCTCATCCGGTAATGTAATATAAAGCTTAGGTATGTAATAGTTCCTTGTGGCCTCTCCATATCTTGTTCTTATAATAAATTCAACAAATTTTTATTTGGTCCTACTGTCGTTTTTTTCTTTTTCATTTTCCCGCCTATGTTTGTTGTTGAAAAAATGTTTTATAATAATATCATACTTTATTTGATCTCTGAAACGTAACATATCCTAGTTCTTTATGCATATAATCTGAAAGGTCAGTTTCTTCAGCCTCGGTAACCAACATTGCTAACTATCCTTCTTTGAATCGATTCTATCTTTAGTTGTAAATACTTGGCACAGTGCCCGTAAACTGTTATTCCATATTGAATTACGGATTTATACCCAGTGCATTGTATATAATTTTAAGTATGGATCGCGGTACTATAGTTCTTGGATATGGTACATATGTGCCATTAATGTCCTTATTCTTTTACAAACCTGGTTGGAGGCCAATACTCAGTAACGAAACGAAAGTAAGAAGCGGATGGATGGATGCATGCTAACGGCTGCACCCTTTATATCGGGCGGCAGCTTGCGCCACCTACCCTAGTTGTACGCCATTCAATTCTCCCTAGATAATTTCCACCAGACTTCCAATCTCCTCTTTGTTATTGAAATGAACTCATCATCCATTCGGCGACGACGCGGCCAATGTTGCTCGATGGGGTTTTGATTAAGCCAGCGCTGTGCTTCTTACGCAGTGACCGTAGCGACGTTTTCGGTTCGGAAACAACAACGGCACCGGCGAAATGCCGCCGCTCCCCGTTCACTAGCAGCGTCTCGCAAGGAGCGCGACGCAAGCACGCGGAGACGCCAAGACGGACGCGTCTGAGAGTGTTTGCCGCTTGGGGCGCCTCATGCCGTCCAACATGCCGTCGCCTCTAGCATCCACGTCGTCGGACATTCATGCTTTCACATTCACAACTCATAAGAAGTGCTTAAATGACTTCCGACTTTATTTTTTATTTTTTATTTTATTTTACGTTTTGAGAAAACGTTGAATGGACGTTCAGCCTGCGCGGAAGTTGAAAAAGAGCTGACGCCATCCGGCGGTGGGGGCGTGCAATATGTGTGGGGTACATTGTTTCATTGTACATATATTGTTGTTGGGTATTGTGAATACACATACCGAACCATATTGTATATGCGTAAATAAAGTATAGATATCATTAGATTTTATTTCGTGTAGAGTTTGGCACTCGTTTTATCAACTATGTTGCTATAATATAAACTACTTCATAAATCATATTTGCAGAAAAAAAAAACAGTTCCTTTTTATGCGTAGAAGTCGGCAACACTATTCATAAGTCGAACTTTGGCGATATCCCACGCAGCCTGGTGACAGAAAAATTTAGAGGGACAGTAATTTGACTTTGAAGGGCGAGGAGATGAATCATACTTTTGGTGTCTAGGCAAGGTGGCGCAAGCTACAGCCCGTTATGCAGCCATTAGCAGCCATCCATTCATCCATCTGGCGGTACAAGCTACTGCACGTTATTCAGCCATTAGCATTCATCCATTAATTCATCCATCCCTCCATCCATCCATACATGCATGCATGAATGCATCCATCCGTTCATCCATCCATCCATCTATTTGGCGAATTTTACCAAAATAATAGAAGATTCGCCAAACCTGTTTAACCTCGGGATCTAGAAAACTTCCTAATTATATAAGCACTTCGAGTGCTCTGTAAAAAAGCCGACATACTATAATTTTGAAAATGTTCTTTATTCATTTACGGCCTGTGCAATCCAGCGTACCCCTGCTCCCCTTGTTAATTTATTTCTGTATTTATTTATTTATTTACTTCTTTTTATTTGTGTATTTATTTCTTTAAAGGTTTGAATGATAAAAAACTTTCTCTCGTTTTTTCTTTTTCGTTTTACTTTGTTTTGTTTTGCAAATAGCGTGAAAGAAATGTTTGCATGTTCCCGGCCGGAAGGCAGGTATCACAAATGTGCCAGGACGCAAGCAGGAGGCAATATGACCTGATCCGCTAAACGCAAGCTTAAGATTATCAACTGGATGTATGTGGTTCCGGGTTTACGATTACATAGTCGCCTCATTTTGAGCTGTAGAAACCGCGATGTGCCCACTTTCTCGGACTTTAAGTCTCGGGAACAACAGAGCTAACGACGATTGTTACCAAGCTGTACAAAGAGGAGGCCAGAGCTGTTTGTCTGGACAGTTTACACGGCGGTTTGTTGGGTTTCGACTGTCGAGGTGAGGCTGTGAAGTACGAGTTGTCTACAAAAGTACTCGTGGCGTGTAGCTCGGTGCTTAATGTAACATATCCTTCGACCTTATTAGTGGTTCAGAGAGACCACCTCCCTCCTCTTATCAAATATTATCAAAGCTAAGGTGTGACAAAAAGAAATGCGGAGGGCAAGTTCGTCTGCTTCTCGCGCAGGGGGTAGCGGTGACGTCAGAACGCCGAGCCCTGATTGGCTGATCGCGGTCCCCTATCTGAGCGTCGTCTGCTCCTTTGCAACGTCGTCTGCTCGCAACGTCGTCTGCGTCTGTCTTACCTTTCCTGCGACTTTTGCAAGTGGAGAGGCCAGATTCACGAAACTATCTTACGCCAAAAATATGCGTAAGACAAAACTTAAAAACAAATTCGTATTCACGAACCGAAATTTTCGTAAGTTTTGCGCAGGTTACGACAAAATCCTACGACAGCTCCGAAGCTACGCACTTGTTACGATCAAATCAGCATGGCCGACAGCGTCGCGGTCGCGACGACCAACGGACGTTTATTTTTCTACGTGCGCTTCTCTCGCGTCCCGACTTCAAGCAGCAAGAAAAAAGTAAAAGTACTTGAACCAGACCACGACGAACAAGAACGCTGGATCCACAAACACCCAGGAAAAGCTCCAACGGCCACGATTCCACCGACACCGACCAAGCGAACTCGGCAGATAGGCCTAGCAGCCACTCCGACTCGGTGACCGTCTGCCCACGACCGGCTGGCGTGCTGAATGGAATGTGCCCGCGCGACCCTTGTGAACCCTTCCCGTATTATACTGTGATCACTGACCTCAATTTTAGATTAAGAGGTCAATCTCTTCCTCTTGTCATCTCCTTGTTTTCCGAGGCAACGGTGACTCTCGCCGGTGAAAAAGCGGTGAATATCCGACAGACGCAGGAAAGGTAAAGGAGCCATCGCTTTGACTAGCAGACGTAAAGCAGACGACGTTAACTGCGCCAACCCGCCGACGCCGTTAAAGAATGAGGAGTCTTGCCGCACACGAAAGGGGGAAAAGTATTTGGGAGGGAACTTGCGGACACTAACACGCTCACTCTCGGTTCTTAGCAAACAAACCTCGGCGTCTCGGGACACCTCGCCAGTGAGTACTTTGACTTCCCTCCTTGATGCGCGTCTGCTAGTTGTTCGACAAAAACAACGAACCGCTCGAGTTATTTCGTCTGCCTTCTCTGAAAGGCGAAGTCGAGCTCGCTCGTAAAGACCTGCACTTCCGAAAGTCGCAGGAAAGGTAAGACAGACGCAGACGACGTTGCGAGCAGACGTTGTTGCAAAGGAGCAGACGACGCTCAGATAGGGGACCGCGATCAGCCAATCAGGGCTCGGCGTTCTGACGTCACCGCTACTTCCTTTCTCATGCGCAGAAGACGAAAATGAGCCCACTTGCGAGGCGTATTGAGCACGGTGCGGCATGCAAGATAAGGGGTTGGCGTTCCATAAGTCTGTATGAGATTTGTTTTCGCTAAGCTAAACGGTTGGGAAACAGGGGATGCATAGATTATCATACGCATTCTCCCACCGCTAGCTTCGCGCCTGTTCGCTGCGAGTCGTCCCGGAAACTGACCGATACAGTAGTTTTCGACGACGCTCCGCAAGTCTCCGACCGAGAACCATGCGTTCAATCTCCACTTGACGGCAAACTGGATGAATGTTCTTTAGCTGACCATCTGACTTGCCGCTGGAGGATCATCTCCTTATTCGCATGACTCCAGCGACATATAGGGGACGCCACTATCGTGGGCAAATATGGCAGGTCGAATCCAGGTCGTGCCGTGCCATGTGCTGCAGCTCAACGCAACAACGCTGGGGCATCAGCGAGCTGAAATCGGACCTGCAAAACGGTTCGCCCCGGCTTTTTGCTCTTCCACGTCTTCGAACCAGCGGCGATGCGCCGGAGGTAAGCGAGCTCCAGAGGCTTGACTCTCTTCGAGGAAACGAGCAGCAGGACTGCCCGGGTCACCTTCCACTCGCCGCTGACGAACGTTCAGAAACGCAGAACGTCTGGCTCACTGCGGAACCACAGGTCACGTGCAGAGCGACCTGGGTCACAAAGGCGATGCTGCGGTTGCGACAGCAGACACACGGTAGAACCGTTCTGCCGCGCAATCCACCGACAGCGTGCAGACAGTGTTGAAGCCAGAAGTAGACGAGCAGAAATCGCGACAGCGACCTGGCCCGGCCAGTTCGAGGTCTTCCCGCCACGGTTGCCCGTTCGTTTTGCTAGAGTCGCCGAACATTGTGTTCCCCTGCCGGCAGACCCAAACCGCAATAGAGTTCCTTTCACGATTTTCTTTTAATAAATCCGTCCTAGGTAAAATCTAAACGCAATCATTCAAAACGAGTCTCCCTTGCACCATCGCTCCTCACTCGAAACGAGCCTCACAACGATAAGTATCGCGTCACTTCTTTTTTTCTTTTCTTCTTTCGGTTGGAGTTTTTCATGACCTATTTCTGCAATCCGGGCGCGGACGCAAACATCATTCCCCGCTGAATTGAGCGGAAAATTTTCTCCACCCCCACCCCTCAGGGAATCACGTGGACCCCCGGGCCGCGGGACCCCCAGAGCTCGCTGACCCCCCCTCCTGCCTTCCCTTCCTCCTCAAGTAGCTGCGCTCATCCACACTCCATCCATGGAGCGATTCGGAAGCGCACTTCTGACGCGACGACGTGCCAGAAGATATCCAAATCGCTCCCAACTTAAGATAGATTCTGAGCAAGAACATGCAACGCGCCACAACATCCATCGATGCCAAAACATCTCATTCGCGGATGTTTTGACTCGTTGGACGTCCTGACGCGTTGGATGGTCTGACTCGCAGAGTGAGTGATCACCATGTTCAGGCGCATCCCAGAACTCCCTCAGGGGCAAACGCTGGTAAAGCCCCATCAGCCTTTACCGCTTCTGCGGATGATTCGCAACTCTCAGACATACGTCGGTGCTGCTAAGATCGAAACAGCGTGGTTCTCACCGTTCGAGCCTCGACACCGGGTTTGGCTTGAGAGCTTTTTTGGCCACTTCGGTCACTGGACAGATACATTCTTTGCCGTCCCAGGCACAAACGTCACGTCTGATAGGCGATAAAGATAAAGTTCATTTTCAAGCAAAAACCGGCAAACAATCCAGCCCGCTTAAGCGTAGAACGCTTGTATGCGGGACATGGCAGTAATTATTTTTATATTGTAGACATAAATATAATTCATAATTAAATGAATCACAAGCACATATGGCACTTAACAACCTATATGATTAGTATAAAAAAGTACAAAAATAGTACAGGCAGCTACGAGAGTTCACGTGCTATTAACAAAATTCAACGCGAAATGCAACAACAGATGCAACAATGAAAAACAATCAGTCAGTGGTAACGAACTAATAACAAGTCTATGCGATAAGTAACATCGAATGCAATAATAAACTCAGTCAGTGGTAACCGAAGAAACATCAAACAAACAATTCCACAAATCAGTAACTACGTACATCTTTTATCGTTCACTACATCACTAGACAGAAAAACACCACTCTTTTATCTTCTTGTTCATCTGCTTCTTGGATGACAGGTTAAGGAGATCTTTAGGTAAGTTGTTAAATATCTCAGGAACATAATACTGTCTTTGTTTTTTTCCGTAGTTCGTATATATTTTTGGAATGGTATAGGTTTCTGTGTGTCGGAGTGTTTTTATTCTGTTTGGTATGTCTCTGAACTCACTGGAGAAATAGTGGCTGGTTAAAACAACATATTTAAATACATTTTCGAAAGATAATATTCCAACTGCATTCATTCTTTCATCAGTTTCAAGAGGCTCATATTTAGATCCATATACTATATTATTAACACATCTATTTATGATATTATCGATTTTGTGTTGTTTGTATTTAGCGCATGTTCCGTATATTGTAATACCGTAACGGAGTCGCCAGATTCCCCCAGTCGAAAGAATACACTCTCCTCTTTAAATTGATGTCACATCCACTTTTCAGCTTGTTGTAAAGATATGCTGAGACAAGACAGGGAGTTTTTGTGTAATTTGTTCAATGCGATTACCCATCGGTAGGACACACGTCGGGTTGGTTCGATGTCGGCGGCAGTCGTCGTCGGAACCTGGTGTTCTTTGTGCTGTCACGTCGTTTCGGCTCGTGGTACGCCGTAGCCACCGCCACTGCTTGTACTCCCCGTGTTCCCTGCCGAGACGGCGGCCGGGATTAGGGAGGGTTCGCTGCAGCAGGTTGCCGGCTCTGGCTCCGGGCGCTCCGTCGTTACCCCTTCTTCCATGCTGAGGTTCCAGTCGGAGAAATCCACCGCTGCTGTGTTACACGTCGCCACAACGGTCCATCGTCAAAGGATCGACCGTTGTGGTTTACATCCTACTAACAGTGGTTGAGAAAAAAGCACAAATAAAAGAAGCACACTTCTCTCACTGCGAGTAGGCACACAATAGAAGATGCAAAGTATTCCTGAGATGCTGTACCGGCCATGACTCGCGGGAGCGTGACGTGGCCAGTATTTCTTTGTATCTTTCACTGGTACTATACTCGTGAGTGAAGTACGCTTATTTTTATTTGTGTTTTTATTTACTCACTTACGGTCGTTCCA